>AWUE01012310.1:0-67589 GCA_001974825.2 Corchorus olitorius
TAATTATTTGATGATGACGAAAATGCCCCTGACGGTTCCGGAGATTGACTCGGGCCAAGGTCACTCCGGATAGGTTTTATTGGCAGCCCATTTGTTTATGAAAATGATAAATGAATTCATGTACTTGTTTTATTGCTAACCATAATTTTATAACTTGGTTTTCTTACCTGTTTTGGTTGTGAGTGCACCCCACCCTCTTCTGGTCCTCTTTTGAGGGTGGCTCACTCACTGGGTACATTTGTGTACCCACCCCTCAAATTCTTATTGTTTTCAGGATAGTTAGGACTCACGCATTCTTGGACGGTCGAGTCGGTGGCGTAGGCTGTTATCACTGCTCTTAGAGGTATTTCTCACTACATAACGAGTCCCACTGGCATTGTCTCTCTTCATTTCATTCCTCGTGCCTTGTTTCTTGATTACAAACTCACTATTTGGATTTGACTTGGTTTCTGATTTATCTAAATACTTTTATTATTTCGGTTTTTGACGGTTCTGCTTTGATTCTGATTCCTAAACTTGAGGATTTGAAATTTATTCTATATTCTCGTTTTTATTGTTTTTGATCTGGTATCGACGCTTCGCGATACCTTGGATACGTGTGACACACGACACGTAGTTCAAGGAGACGCGGCGGTTGTTCATGCTGGACTTCTGGGTCGGGGCATGACAGAGGGAGAAGTTTATAAACGAAAGAGGAAGAAGTTTGTGCCACCTGCAGAGAGCTCGTCTGACCGAGTTGATACTCCACCTCTTGCATTAGCCGTAGTTGCTGCTGATTCAGAGACGTCCTCTACTGACAAGTCTGATTCGGAATTTGAGGAACAAGAGTGTCAAGGGACTGTTGATGGTGATTTTGACCCTACTCGGTATAATAATGTAGCATGTTGGAATTGGTGCCTTCATAGTACGCGCACAAAACGATTCGTCTTTGAAGCCTCAGTTGGCAGTGATATTGATGAGCAATATGGGATTACCGCAGCCTTTGAAAAGCTCGGATGGGGTCAAGTTCTGAACATCAAGGGTTATTACTACCCTAATTTAGTTGTCCAGTTTTATGCAAATGTCTTGCATAAGGAGAAAGGTAAGGATAGTACTACTATTACTTCTAGAGTTAAGGGCAAAGTTATAAAGATTACTCATGAATCCTTAGCTCAAAAGTATAAACTACCTACGGAGGGTGGAAAGGCACAAATTACTCTAGTTTCTAATCATCGGATTATCTTTTCTAATGATACTGAGCGAAAGAAAGAAGATGTATTGGAGAATCTTGATGTGCATCACTCCAACAATAACAAGGGTGACCTCTTTGTTAATTTTAAGCACCTGGCGATCCGGGATGGCATTATGGCATACTTAGTTAGTAAGAATGTCATGCCTAGAACAAACATGAAATTTGGTGTGCGAGTTATAGATACCTTCCTCATCGATTCTTTATTGACTGGCCTTCCACCCACAGCCAAATGGATCAGCTGGTCTAAAACGGTTATTCATGAGATGTGGAATGTGGTTCAGAAACAACAAGTGAAGCACTTTGCCTTTCCAATTCTTCTGAGTAACCTCTTTGAAGAAAAGGGTGTGGATGTCAGTGGTGAGGATAAATTTCCATCGCCAGATACAACATTGACTTTGGATAATTTGGATACCCTTGATATACACGAATAGAAGAAGGTTGGACAAACCCGGAGAGAAAAAGACTTGCTGCAGCTAATGATGCTGAGAAGCTCGATGTGTCTCATGCTCCTCCACCTAAGCCTACCGTCAGTGATGTTTATCACCAATTTTTAGACTTTCAGAAAGAGGTTCGTGAATCCATCGCTACTTTACAAAAGTCTTGTGCACGCCAAGAGCGCCTTTTGGAGCAATTGGTACAACAGCCCAACAAAACAAGGGAACAAAGTTAGTTAGTTTTTCTACCTTTTTCTTTACTTTTTCATTTTGCTTATAGTTTGCATTGTTATATAACTTGCATTTAGCCTTACTTAGGATTGCCTTTAGTTTGCTATTTTTATTTCTTATTTCGAGGATTAGATGAACTTCACTTTTTTGTCTATTACCTGCCCAAATTAGCTAGGGATATCATCTCTTTTCAATTCCTTGCTATATTTGAGTGTATTTGTCTGATCATTGGGGACAATGCCATGCTTAAGTGTGGCGGGGTGTTTTCAATTAGTATGTTCATCTTTTCTCATTTTCGCCTAAATTTTTAGTTTTTTTTAAATTGGAATAGTCCTTTGTTTTGTTTTATGTTAACCTCCATGAATGTTTGCTATATGTGTACACGCTCTCCTTAAATCTTTTGAAAACAACAAAATGATTTTAATGCAAAAATTTCTACTTTGAAATGTTTTTGTGAATTGTGTGGTTTTAGCATGATCAACTGGCAAGTAATTCCCATGTGAGATTTTGAGCCTATTGAGCCGTCACTACGGCTATATTTTTCTTGTTTGTGGGTAGTTGCTTCATACGCTTCTAGAACTTGCTTTATACCACTTGAGATTACATGTTTTTGTGTGTACTTGCATGAAAATGATGAGGCATTTCTTTGGAACGATTGAGCCTTAAATAGCCAACCTGTAATTATAATCCTTTGATACCCCTTTTTGAGCCTAATTTGAATTACCCTTTTTGCCCCATTACAACCCTATAAAGACCTTTGATTTATGCATATTATACACTTGTGGAGTAGTGGGGAGACTGGTGGACAAGCAAGCTTATGGTAATGCGTATTTTCACTAGTGATTATGAGCGTTACCTAAACACTTGAGTGATTACTAACAAATTATTGTTATCAATATATAACATTATTATCAATATATATAAAGATTGAATAATTGTTAAAAATTACTAACAAATGATTAATAGCGAAAGAACGTCTCATCCATAGAGACATTCAGAGAGTTTCGAAAACTCGACCACTCGCTGAAAAATGAAAACCCTTCTTCATTAGACTACGGTCACCGACCATTATTAAATGGCGTGCAACATTTAAATTAATTGAATTAAATATAAAATACATATACTTTATTACTAATTTAAATTAATTAATGCTAATCAATTCTAAACTATTGCAAATTAAAACAAATTAAGCGTTAAATTAAACAAATAATTAAAATGAAAGTCTTAAATTAAACAAATTAAAAGCTGATAGACCCTTAATTGAACCACTAAAGAATTTTGGGGATTGAACTGAACTAAAATAAGGGACTAGATTGAACAAGGATAGAACTTTCGGTTTAAACCTTTGCTTCTGTTTCATCATCTGCTTCTGTAGACTCTTTATTTGTTTAAAAAAAATTAAAATTTCATGTATTTAATGAATTATACTTTAATTAGTTATAAGGTACTTTTTAGTCTTTTGCTTTAAGTTATATAAGTTATATATATATATATATATATATAATTATATATATTTAGTAGTTTAGCACTTTTTATATTGATTAATGAATCATTTAATTGTGATGATTATTATATAAATTTTATTATATTCATATATATAATAGTATTATTTAATATTAAAAGGAAATATGTTTTTTTTCTAACCAATAAAATATTTTATTTTATGAATTATTATTAAATTCAAATTATTTCGGGTTCGGGCTCGGGTCGGGATCAGGCTGCCTCAGGTTCGGGTATTTTCGGGCTCGGGTAATTTCGGGTTCGGGCGGGTTCGGGACGTTGACTTTTCTGATCAACTCGGCTAATTTCGGGTTCGAGCTCAGGCGGGTTTCAGGTTTCGAGTTTATTTTGCCAGCTCTAAATGTGGAGAAGTCTTGACATCTTCATGATTTGTAGCTTGTAAACCAACCAACTTGACTTGTCTGAATGTCCATACTAAATTTGCTTTTTATTATTTTGGAAAACCAAGCATAGAGATAGCAATTTAGGACTAGGCATTAACCTGTACCACATACGGTTTTCTTCAAAAATCCAAACTTGATTTAGGCCCATTGGTGAATTTTATCAAGGATCAAAATCCTTTTCCCACTTATAATTGGATCAAAATTTACTCCAACAACAAGGCTCGTACTAGAGAGTGATTATGCTTAATTCAATTTTCCAAAGCCAAGTTGGATTTATATGGAATTAATACTCTTAACCGACTTGGAGTACTAGCAAATTTCCCTATAAAAGAGACCTAGGGCACGTAATTTTTCCCTCACATAATAATCTTCAATCGCCGCTAAATTTCAATCGATTTCTCATGTTGATCGATTTTTCCTATTGCCGCATAGTATGGAAGAACAGCTCACAATTACGAATTGACTTGTCATCATATATTCATATTCCAGGTAAATAACAAAGCCATTGTTTAGCATATTGTTTTCACGGAATCTTAGCCACGTACACATGTTTCATAAGCATGATCTCATACATGTGAATTTCCTTTGAAATTCATGAAAGTTTTGCCACATGTAACCGCATGAATTTAATCTTCTGATCATCTTTGTTTGACTCATGCATGACACATGTATGTGCTAGCTAAATCAAATTGATCTTTGTATGAATTAACTAACCTGAGCGTCAATTGATACCACAAAGCTCCCAATTCTCTTTTGGTTCTGCTGTCTCTTTTAATCTTCATGAAATATTAACATAGATTATCAATATTTAATCGACTTTCTGTGCTATTTTTTTTTGTCTTCGATTCGATGTCGGCTCGCCAATGCTATCTTGCAATCTGACAGTGGCTTCCAATTAATCTCCAACCAGCTTCCATCAACTTTGAAGTCTTCCATCAATTACTTTTTTTTTTACGTGCTGCTGCTATATATATCTTGCCTGACATCCTCAAATTTTTTCTTTGTGTCTATTCAAGGGAGATTTGCAAGCGACTTAGTGGACTTGTTCAACAATTGGTTTGCAATTTGCTAGTTTTTTCGAATTTTCTAGCTTACCTATACAATATATATTGACACAAGTTAATTGTAATTTGTAGGTTTTGCTCATCACTTGCAACAAAGCGACCAAATCTATTATTCGCTTTTGATCAAGACTCAAGCGACCAAATTTTATCATTCGCTTGTGACCAAGACTCAAGCGGCCATATTTTATTATTAGCTTTCGACCAGGTCCCAAGCGATCAAAATTTCGCTCGTTCTGGTGTTTCGACTAGGGCTCAAGCAATCAAAATTTATTATTCACTCGTTCTAGTGCTCATCTGCGTTCAAACTTTATTTTCGCTCATCCTGGTGTTAATTTATTATTCGCTCGTCCTAGTGCTCATCTGCTTTCGATCAGGACTCAAGCGATCAAACTTTATATTCGCTCGTCCTGATGTTCATCATGGTTTACTTCAAGGATCACGAGGGAAATCTTATCATCCTTGCTCATGCAGATGAGGATATCAAGGAAGGGGTATCTCTTCCCATGGTCGATATCCTCCATTTTGGCCAAAATTATCACTCCCTCGGGCTCTTACCAAATGGTCTTCGGAGCCTACAAGCGAGTCAACAAATTTCCATTGCCTTCAATCTTATTTGCATGATGGAGCTCAGAGTGATACAAAGTTTATTACTTTGGGGAATTGCAATACCACTGGTCCATCCCATTGGGGACCATTTTTCAAGCTTTATGGTGAATTTGCTTATATTCCCAAATATTAGGAATGGGCTGAAGAGGTGTTGGACCGCTATAGGTCATCCATTTGTAAAGCTGAGATTGAAGATGAAATTTATGCATCTCTCTATACTGTATGATCGAAACAAAGACATTATTCGCGTATTCTGCCAAAATTGGTGTCTAATCACAAATACTCTTCGTCTTCGTACTAGGGAAGCCTCAATTTCATTGTGGGATTTACATCAATTAGGCGGCCTACCTATTCGAATTAATTGCTTCTTTCTTTTGAGTGATTTGGATGAAAATTTTTATCCTTTAAGACAAACTTTGTTAATAAACAATTAATTTGGGATGATATATGCCTCCAATTGATTTCATGATAATTTCTTTGCTTCATGATCAAAGGAATTTTTTTTTTTTTTGGGTTGTCTGAGACTGAGATTTCTCCACCTATTTATGTAGTCAATCACAGCTTCATCTTTGCATTGGCGTGTACTTGTGAGTTCAATCAAACTGACAAGGCACCGAGTGCTATAGAATCGATTTAGGAATTCATGTTCAAGTTGCTCCCAATTGTCAATTGACCTAGGTTCGAGGTCTGTATACCAATCAAAAGCATTGCCCTTCAAAGAGCGAACAAATTTTTTGACCATAAGGTCTCCATAAGTGCCAGCATTGTTGCATGTTTCCACAAAGTGGGCGACATGTTGTCTTGGGTTACCTTTGCCATCAAACTGTTGAAACTTTGGTGGTTGATAGTTGTCAGGCATCTTCATGCAATCAATCCTTTGGAATAAGGCTTTGCATAAGTGTAGAAAAGAGGAGCAATATTTTCAGCTTGATCTTTGATTGCCTCTTTGATGAGCTCCTTGATTTGATCAAAAGAAATACTGTGAAGATCTTCTGCAGCAATTTTGGTGGAATTTTCACCAAATTCTTGAACATTTTTCTTGTTACTGTTTTCAGAAACAGTTTCATCAACATGATCTTGAGCAAACGAAAATAATCTCCTCTGAATGTGTTGGTGAAGATCGAAATAATGATTTCTTGAGTTTTGGTGAAGATCAAACCAAGAACATCTGAAATACTTCAGATCTTGATTCTTTATAGCTTTTCTACTTCAGAGCTTTTCTGCCTTTGTAGAGCTTCTTTGCTTTCTGAATTGTATGTGTAATTTGGGAGGTGAAGACCTCTTTATATAGGGGAGGTTAGGGTTAATTTTGGAACCCTAATTATTAGTGCTCGACCAGTTGTATTGGGCTGAGTCTACTCCCTTTTAAATGGGCTCAAACATGAATTTTAGTCCAAATAAATTATTATGGACTTAAAATATCAAATTGATCCATCATAAAATATTTCAAGTCCACGTGGCACCTTGTGATTGGATAACAAATTTTCTTTATCTACAATTAAATTATATTATATTACACATATATATATATAACACATATATATATATATAGCAAATCTATTAAAATCTTAACTATATATAATACTTGTCTCAATTCGTCAAACAGTCTTAAGACTTTTTTAGTTTATTCTATTTAGTCTGTCTATTTTTGTTTTTTTATGATTTAGCCCTTCAACTTTATTCTTTTTACCAAAAGTCCAAAGACATTTTTATTCTATTCAATTTAATCCCTCAGACATTTTATTCTATACAATTTAACATTTATAAGGATTGTACTCTTTTTCCTTCTTAAGGATTTTTTCCCATTGAGTTTTTCCTTCTGAAGGTTTTAACGAGGCTTTCCTTGTTCCACCTTATTCCTTAATAAATTGTTGCTTTTCAAAAAAAAATTAACATTTAAACTTTATTTCTTTTATTATTTAAATATTTTAAAATGCTACTAATTAAACCCTTTAAATATGATAAACAATATATTATAAAAAAATATATATGATCTCAAATATTTTTTGGCCAAAAAAATCTCAAATATTTATTTTATTCTAATTAGTCCATCTATTATTTCTTTTTACATGATTTAGTCCTTCAAGTTTATTCCTTTCACAAAAAAAAACCTCAAATATTTTTATTCTATGCAATTTAGTTCTTCAAATATTTTATTCTATACAATTTAATCCTTTAACTTCATTCCTCTTATTTTTTTTAAAAATATTTTTATTTTTCTTATTTATACCCCTTAATATTATCTAAAATAATCTTTTTCAAGTCTAATAAAAGACGAAATAATTATAAAAATATTGAATTTAAGTAAATTATAATAATAGAAAAATATATTAAAAAATTAAATTATAATAGAGTTTTTAATAGAATAAATCTGTAAAAGTTTAAATAATGACATTAAAGAAATATATTAAAAATTATAATATATCTAAGTTTTTGATTGAAATAGTAAAATGGTAAAAATAAAATAGTTATGAAGATATTAAAACTATAATAGTTTAAAGAATGTCATTTAAGAAATGTATTATTAAAATATGGTAAGAATAAAATAGTTATAAAGATAATGGATTTAATAAAACAAAAAAATAGTTTTTAATAAAGTAAAACTATAATAATTTAAACAATGCCATTTAAGAAATACGTTCTAAAAATAAGGGTGCGAGCTATTATTCCCCCTTAACTTGTATATAAACAGGGAAAAGAATGTCCTCTTCTAAGCTTTCCACCTTGACAGTTTCTTCTCTCCGGGCGATTACCGGTAAGGATTTGCCCTTGTCTCAGTACAAGCTACCTTCCTTGGATTCTCTTAATCTCTTAGTCAATCCTAAGGATTTTTTGGTTCGGATTTGTGATGTTAATTGGGATTCTGATAACGTCAAGTGTCATCCTTTTTTTGAATTCGAATTTCTGTTATACCAGCTTCTGCCCAACGAATTCTTCCTTTTCTTCCTGCATATAATGGGAAAATGGTTTTGGTGGCATATGTTTTATTTTGGTTTTCTTGTTCCAAATCTTTCTCACTCTTGAATATTCAATCCTAAAATTTTCATGGAAGGGGCTTTACCAAACATGTCTAAACTCTCGATCCAGGGAGAAGAAGGGGATGGGGTGGTGGTTAAGGATCAAGACTGGTTAGGAGGGGATGATGGGGAGTTGGCCTGGTTTCACTTGATAGGTCAATTATTTTCCAAAAGGAGAGCCAATGTGGATGGATTGAGAACGGCGATGTTGTTGGCATGGCGAGTGGAGGGTGCTTTCTTGATCAAAGAAGTAGAGGACAACCTGTTTATATTTCAGTTTGAGGATGAGGTGGAGCGTGATCGAGTATTGGTGTCTCAACCCTGGTGTTTTAATCGGGCACTGTTAGTACTCAAAGATTTTGATGGTCTTTAGATCCCAATTGAGGTGAATTTTGATCAGTGTCAGTACTGGATGCGGATTTTTGACCTTCCAATCCTGATGATGAATACAAGAATTGGGGTATCAATTGGAGAAATCATTTGACCAGTGTTGGAGGTAGATGAAACATGTGGCAGATTCTTGCGGGTTAGGGTGGTTCTCACTCTTTCAAAGCCTTTGAAGAAAAATACTACGGTTTCCACATCGCAAGGTGAGCTTACAGTCCGGTTTAAGTATGAGAAATTACCTGCTTTTTGCAGGGTTTGTGGCCTTTTGATCCATTTGGACTCTGATTGTCCGGTGGGGGTTACGATGTTGAAGACTCAAGGTTATGTAGAAAAACAATTTGATGATAGCATACGGGCGGAGATACCTGATGCCAAGCCGAGACAAACAGGCTGCATAGCACAATCGAGGCTAGGGAATTCGGGTCCAATGGCTGGAAATCAAGGTGTTTCACATCACCTAACATCGGCGTCGGGGTCGATTTTCGGCCGTCCGCGAGCCTTCAATAATCATGTTGATAGCCTGATGCTAAGGGGTCGGATGGCGGCGCGTGGAGTTCACAATGGAGAAGGGTCTGGTGAGGGTGCTTCCAAGTTTGGCGGAGATCGTGGGGCGCAAAACATGGGAGGAAAAGATAATGTGGAGGTTACTTCCAATCGAGATAAGGCAGATAAGGTGGTTTCCCCAACAGTTTTGGCAGCACAAGATAATGGAGGTGATAAGCTGTTGAGAGACTCGCGGGTTGGGTTGCGAGAATTAAGGGGAAAACAGAAAATGACTGCTGCTGATTACTCTACACATGTTGAGGGTTTGGGAGAAACCTTGCCTTTACAGGAGGAGGAGGTGTTACGGGCTTCTCATTTGGGCCATAATGTTATGGCTTTGGGTCAACAAATACTAGGAGTTGGGCCTGTGTTTACAAACACACAGCCAAAGGTAACGACCCACACTCAATTGACTAAGGATAATTTGCAGTTTAATGCAGAGCCTCAACAGAATGGGGATTATATTCCACTGGAGGCAGAGACATACTGCCCAAATGCTCCGTTTGTATTTGGTGCGATGTCACCACAACCAAGTCAAAAGCAAAGGAAGTGGAAGAAGACTGCACGTGTTACTCCACAGTACACGTTTGATTATTTGGGGCCTTGTTTGAATTTACAGATTGGGCAGAAGAGAGGATCGGGCATTCCTAGTTATGACTTTTTCGATGCAGGGGCTAATAAGACATGTCAAGATCGAAATAGGGAGGAAGCAAAACAGGAGGATGATGAATTTGGGGCTGCTATTTATCGCAAGATGGAAGCTGCAGAGGAGCAAGCCACAGCGACTAATGGCAGTGCTACTGGGGATCAGCAAGATGGTCCAAAATCTCAAACAGCCGGGATGGGGGACTCTCATCCCCGCCGAGAACAATGAATCTGCTGGTGTGGAACTGCCGAGGCCTTGGTGGTTCTCGTGTAGTTTTCTCTCTTCGTAATTTATTAAGTTGTAATAACAATCCTAGTATTATTTTTCTTCCGGAAACTAAAAGATCTGCTTCTGAGATGGAGTGGGTTCGTTGTCAAGTAGGTTTTGATTGTTTTAGTGTTAGTAACATCGGTAGATCCGGTGGTTTAGCAATGCTTTGGAATAATAACATTACTCTCTCTATTGTGTCCTATTACAACTCTCATATTGATGTAACTATTGGTGATGTTGAAGCTGAACAATGGCGTTTTACAGGATTTTATGGTTGTCCTGAAACTAACCATCGTCATGAATCTTGGGCACTTTTAAAATTACTTGCTTCCCAGTCTCGATTACCTTGGCTTTGTTCAGGAGATTTCAATGAATTGTTATCTAATGATGAAAAGCTTGGGGGGTAATTTAAGGCCTCAAAGACAAATGACTCTTTTTAGGGAAGCGGTTGATGTTTGTGGTTTCCATGAGGTTCCAACTAAAGGTCCTGTTTTCACTTGGTCACGACGTTTTGAGGACGGAATGATATTTGAGAAATTGGACCGGTGTTTAGCTGATGGACATTGGATGGATCGATTTAGTTTTTCTAATGCCCAGACTTTAGTCAATTCAAGATCTGATCATCTGCCTATTTTGATCAGGGTATTGAATCAAAGCCCAATGGATTTTTCTCCAATGAGAAGTTTTCGGTTTGAGCACATGTGGCTAAAGCATAAAGGTTTGGAGGAAGTAATCAAGGAGAATTGGAATCCAGAGCCTACGGTGGATGTCAATCAGGCCATTGATAGATGTGCTAGAGCGCTGCGATATTGGAATAGTAGTGTATTTGGTAATGTTAGACATAAAATTAAGTGTAAGTAGAAGGATTTAGAGGAATTGTATATGGATGCTCATCGACATGTAGATGATACTTCTGTTCAAGATTGTTTAGGGGAATTGAATTCTTTATATGACCAAGAGGAGGTGATGTGGCGCCAACGATCGAGAGTCTCTTGGCTTAAGGATGGAGACCGAAACTCAAAGTTCTTCCATTCAATTGCATCAAGTCGAAGGAGGAAAAGTGCCATAGTGGGGCTGCGAGATGAAGAAGGAAATTGGCAGAGCAATCGAGCCTCGGTTGAAAGGCTGGTGGTGGAGTATTTTAGAGAAATTTTTACCACTTCTTCACCCGATTGTAATCGGATTCATGCTGTAGCAGGGTTACTGGATAAGAAACTTACCTTAGATATGTGTGCAGCTTTGGATAAGGATTTTACTAAAGACGAGATTAAGAAGGCTATCTTTGATATGGATCCGGATAAGGCAGCAGGACCAGATGGAATGTCACCGTTCTTTTTCCAACGCTTTTGGCATATAGTTGGGGATAAGGTATGTAGTATGGCTTTATCTTTTCTTAACTTAGGCAGTCCACTATTAGATATAAACCATACCAATGTTGTACTTATTCCAAAAATTGATAATCCTTCTGATGTCAAAGATTTTCGTCCAATAAGCCTTTGTAATGTCATTTCTAAAATTATTTCAAAGGCTTTAGCGAATCGATTAAAAGGGGTTCTGCCACAATTGATTGGCCCATCACAGAGTGCTTTTGTACCTGGGAGAATGATCTTTGACAATGTTATGATTGCTTTTGAAACGGTACATTTCTTAAAGAATAAGCGGAGTGGATTGGAGGAATCGATGGCTCTGAAATTGGATTTAAGCAAGGCTTATGATAGGGTGGAATGGGATTTTCTAGAAATTGTCATGAGGCAATTGGGTTTTTCTCAAAGATGGATTTCTTTAATCATGGATTGTGTCAAAACAGTCTCTTACTCTATTATAGTTAATGGGAGAAACACTGAGGTAATCAGGCCAACTCGAGGAATTAGGCAAGGAGATCCTCTATCCCCTTACTTGTTTCTCTTCTGCATGGAAGGATTGTCCCATTTATTACAAAATGCGGAGAGAATTGGAAAGATTAAGGGAATTGCGATTGCTCGGAGTGCACCTAGAGTGTCTCATTTGTTTTTTGTTGATGATTGCTTGTTGTTTCTGCGTGCTTCACTAGCAGAATGTGATTCGATTCTAAACGTTTTGAAAGCTTTTGAGGTAGCCTCGGGACAGATGATTAATATAGATAAGTTTGTTGTGATGTTCAGTAAGAATGTGTCTGACCAACTTCGTGATTTGATTATGCAAAGGTTGAGGATTCGAAAGATTTTGGAGAAAGATAAGTACCTCGGTATGCCAATTATGATTGGAAAATCAAAGCTGGTAGAATTAGAGTCGATAAAAGATAGATTATGGAAGAGAATTAAAGGGTGGAGCAGCAAGCTTTTATCGATTACAGGCCGAGCGGTGTTAATTCAAGCTATTGCGCAAGCCATACCCACTTATTTAATGAGTTGTTTCAAATTTCCGAAGACTTTTATACAGGAACTTGATCAGATGATCGCTAGATTTCGGTGGGGGGGAAGTGAGGCTCGAAGGAAAATTCATTGGAAGAATTGGGATGATCTTTGCGTTTCCAAGCTTGATGGGGGATTGGGTTTTCGAGATTTTGAGGCGTTTAATTTGGCCTTGTTGGCCAAGCAGTGTTGGCGAATCATACAGAATGAGGATTCTTTGTGTGCTAAAGTGTTGAAGGCCAAGTATTTTCCAAATAAGACTTTCCTGACAGCAACTTTGGGAAGGAATCCATCTTACCTATGGCGAAGTCTTTTGGCAGGCAGAGAAGCCATTAAATCAGGAGCTTTTTGGAGAATTGGGGATGGCTCGATGATAGATATATGGGCCGATAAATGGTTGAACAAGTCACCATCTTTTAAGCCGCAACCAAGGCCTGATATAATTTGCCAACCGAATAAGGTAATGTCACTAATGGATAATGGGAGATGGGATGCTGATCTTCTTAATGAATTATTTACAGAGGAAGATGTTGAGAGGATTCTCTGCATCCCTGTATCGAATTTTTCATCTTGGGACATTTTGATTTGGCATGAAACTAGCAATGGTAATTATTCGGTGAAGTCAGGGTATCATGTGGCAAGGAAGTTATTAGGCAAGGAGGTGCATTCGATGGAGAACAGGACAGTGTTTTGGCGGCGATTGTGGAGTGTTTCGGTCCAACCAAAGATAAAATTCTTTCTATGGAGGTTATGGCATAATAACTTGCCCACAAAGATGAATTTGCAACGAAGGGGAATTCCTGTGGATGATAGTTGCCCAGTCTGTAACAATACTGAATCTTCTTTATTTCATGTATTTTTTGACTGTCAGTTTAGTATTAAGGTCTGGGAAATTGCTTGTCCATGGCTTTTGGAGTATTTGCCGAATTGGAGAAATGGGGATTGTTTCTGGGATGTATTAATGGAGAAATCGGCTCAATTGGGATCGGTGGAAATAGTTGCAACAATCATGTGGCTTGTATGGCAGAACAGAAATAAGACGCTTCACGAGTTCACTTGTAAGACACCCAATTCGCTTTGTGTTGCAGCGACAAGAGGGGTGAGTGATTTTGGAGCTTCCAAGCAGTGTGATGTGGGAGATAAGCAGATAAGGAATACTAGTTTGTGGAAGCCACCTGAAGTAGCTCTTTTCAAGATTAATACCGATGCTTCCTTCAATTCGGCCAAGGGGGAAGCCGGCCTTGGAATGGTGATTCGGGATAGACAGGGCATGGTGAAGTTTTCTGCTACTGCAAGGATTGGTCATGTGCCGAATCCATTTTTTGCAGAGATTTATGGGGTAAGATTTGGTTTATTAATGGCTCAATCTTTGGCGTTGGAATCTTGTGAGTTGGAGAGTGACTCTTTATTGGCAATTAGTGCGATTAATAGTTCAGATTCTGTTCTTTAGGAAGGTGGAGTCTTAATTCATCAAATTAGAATGATAGGATCTGTTTTTAGTTTTTGTTCTTTTTCTCATGTACATAGAAGTGCAAATAAGTTTGCACACAACTTAGCACATTTAGATTGTGCAAATGGTACTTATATTGTTTGGTGTGGAGTTCCTCTACCCATTTGTAATCCCAATCTTTGAATGAAATGAATGATATTGTTTCTCAAAAAAAAATAAGGGTACAATTGTTGATTCAAAAGTTTTACAATTCGTGTATACACATGGTCAACAATGAGTTTTTTTTAAAATATTTTCCTTATTTTTCTTAAACTTTGGAAAATGTAGAATAGGTTAAATAACTAAAATTTGATTACACCTAAGAGGGAAACATGTTTAACCTTACATAGACGTAGGAAAATGTTAGTTCATTACACTTTGAGGGTAATCTTAACCTATCATTACACCTAATGATAATCCCCCCCTCCCTCTCTTTTTTTCATTTTGTAATCAATATTTTAGTAGTTTTGTGAAATTGTGTATGGTATATAGGTCATTTACATGCTTTTAAATATTTAAAATGATAAGTTACAGATTTAATCACATAACTTTACGTCAATATATGATTTGGTCAATTTTTGTTTGTTTATTTTTGAAAATAATTTTTGAAATTAAAAAGTCAATTAATAAATAAATAAAAACATTTAAAAAAGTAAATTGTTTATTTACGTGGAAAAAAAAAACTTCTTCAATTGTTTTTTTTTCCCTTTCCTCTCTCCTTCTGCGTTTCTCCTCCAAGTCCCAACTCCGACTTTCTTCTTCTCCTTCCTAGAATCACAACCCATAACAATCGATCTTCCTGCCTTTCTTTCTAGCATCATTCACAACTCAGTCAGATGTGATTAAACCTCCCCTTCATCTCTCCTTTCTTTCTCTGAAAAACATAAAGACCATTTAAATCTAATTTGAAAAGAAAATTTAGAATCCACCACCTCCAAGTTTCTGATCTGGTGAAATCTACCGTTCATAGCCTCCAAAATCAACTATATGTTGCTTCCTATTATAATGAACACTATTTCCACCATTTGATTTTAGTCAAAGATGCCTCAAACCGAAACCCCCAATTTCAAAATATGAACCCTAACTTTTGTTCTCATGGGTTTTAAACAACAAGGCAAGTTGGTACAAATGAAGATGGACTTTTATAATTTTCTTACAATTTGTTAAAGCAACTGAAAGCCCCTTGATTTGATTGTTGATGTGTGGGTTGCCTGCTGCAATTTGTGGAGGAAGGGCCGAGCCATAGCTGAGTCGCCAAGGTTTCTTGAGAAATAGCCCAAGATTGTTAATGTGAAAGTTAGGGATATCAATTCCCCCGTCCCCGGTGGGGAATCCGATTCCCCGCCCCGACGGGGAAGGGGATGGGGAGTTAATTTGGGGAACGGGGATGGGGAATGAAATCATTCCCCGTCGGGGTCGGGGACGGGGATGGGGAATGCCCTCCCCGCCCCGCCCCGTCCCCGTTGACATCCCTAGTGAAAGTGAGTCCAAGGACGATTAATCAACCAAGGTAGATCGATCAGTTCGATTCCGTTGCTGAGTTGATCAGATGGGAAGTCTCCCGATTGAGCCAACAACGATCACTTTTAAGATATAACTTGTTTTCTTTCTTTACTTCTCTTTCATTTGTAAGATTTTCTGTACAGATCATCTCTCGCTTTAGATTGTAGGTAGAATTTGAGTTTTGGAGAATGGGATTTGCTGCGTAGACGGTAGACCCTTACAAGATGCAGACTCTGGTGAGTGAATTAAACCAGGTGACAGTCCAGGCGGAGACTCCATTTGATTCGAGTTTTCGGTCACCATGGGTGTCTTGGGCGGATAGGGAAATTTGACAAGGAAAGGAAGGTAAAATGGAAATTTAAAGGTTCGCAATTGTCTTAAGAGGAAGAAGAAATTGGACCAGGATCTATTCTGCAACTCAATGGGTTTTCTTTTTCTGCATAAACTGCATTTTTTTTCTGCAACTACATTTTTTTCTTTTCTGCAATTCCGAAATTGGACCAAGCAAAGAGCAACTCAATCATCTTCTCAACGTGAAGCATATTTTGTTGATTTTGTGTTTGTTTAATTTTGAAATTGAATCTGTTGATTTTGTGTTTGTTTTTTATTATTATTATCTTTTGTTTGTTTAATTGTTGGCCGGATTTATGTTTATAAAGGTTTTTTTTCCCCAAAAATCCACGTCATTAGTCCTTTTAGCCACGTGTCAGTCCTTTTAGCCACGTATCACTCTCACTCTCTCTTAATAGCGTGTATTGCACACTGCTCCATTTCCGTCTGAAAAAGCCCAACATTGACCAGGTCCGAAAATGTTCGTTTGGCATTTTTTGGTGCAATTGAAACGTTTGGCCCCAAATCGGGCATCGCGGCAAACGTTTGGCCCCAAATTGAGCATTTTGCCACCAACAAATTATCTAACATTTCTAACTTGCTTCACCCGCAAAAGCTTGATAGATACTTTATAGTCAACAAACATGAAACAAATATGTCGGTCATATTTGTAAGGTGCAGAAAGTTTTTACTTCGTGGAAAAATCAGCTAATTTATTTCTCATGGCTAAATTTTCATGAAAGATACTGGCATTGCACTCTTTAGAAGACTTTGAGACTTACTTGAGTTGACTTGTTTCAGAAGAGGAAAAAGAGAGACAGAGAGCTTGGTGATTTATCTCCTCTGATGATGTATATTATATTAACTTGGTCTCTTGATTTTTCTTTTATGTCATCCACTGCTTAAGCAGTGAGAACTATTAAAGATGGTTATTGAGAACTTTTGTAGAAAAATCCAATTCCATCTTTAGTATTAAAAGAAAGAAAAATCCCTACTTGAGTTGTCAATGATCAACAAGACAAGTAAATGTTGAAAAGCTTTTTTTCTTTCCCAGCGTGTACGCATTATTTACTCAAATATCACCATTTTATATATGCAAAATCCCCACTATTTTATTTTTCCATGCAAATAAAATAAAATTAAATGGAAGCATTTTTTTTGTTGAAATTTCAAATAGGTCCCTCAATTTTGTCATAAATCTCAAATAAGTACCCGAACTTTAAAAAAGGCCAAATAAGGGTCCCAACTTTTTAGGAAGGCTCAAATAGATCCATTATGTCAAATTGATTTCCACTTTTCGCTTCAAATTCCGATCATAATGGATGTAATTATTGTCGATTTTAGGCTAGAATATTGTCGACATTTGAGAGGGAAATAATTAAGTTTAACCTTACTGTTAATCAAGGGTCTTAACTAATTAATGTGTTTTTTTTTAATTTTTAATCCTAAATTAAAAGTTATTTTGTTTTTTTTTTAAGTTAATTAATTTCATAAAATCAGAATTGTAAAAGCCATGTGTCAATTTATTATTTGTTCACGCGCTTTTTTTTACAGTGTAACTCACACTTTGTTTGTATTAACAGAATGGATCTATTTGAGCATTTTCAAAAAGTTTGGGCCCTTATTTGGCCTTTTTTAAAAAAAAAATTCGGGCACTTATTTGAGATTTATGACAAAGTTTATGGACCTATTTTAGATTTCAGTTTTTGTTTTTTATTGAATAAAGTTTAGGAGCAGGGGTGACTACCCCATCTTCAAGGACAAGATAAAGCGCCGACTCAATTTGATATTTACGGACCTATTGGACTTTCATCTGCGGACTTTTTAGAATTTACAAATAGTAGACTGCAGTCAGTGGAATTCAAACCTAGATGTGTACACGAAGAGACCAAACCTTAACCACTTGTGCCAACTCCCATTAATAAATGGAAGCATTTTCAATTTGCACATTGAATTGAATTGATCGTTCAATTCTTTACAATCTCAAATACCAAACAACAAAAATAATGTAATATCTAGTTCTTGTAAATTTCTAATTAACATGCTTGACCCGCAAAAGCTTGATAGATACTTTATAGTCAACAAACAGAGACTTAAGTTGATTTCTAAATTTTCAAGAAAGATACTGGTGTACTCTTTAGAAGACTTTGAGACTTGAGTTGACTTGTAAGGAGGAAAACACGGACAAAGAGCTTGGTGATTCATCTCCTCTGATGTATATTATTTTTGTGAGATCCATGGTTTTTGAAATCGGATCGGCATAAGAATCGGTCGACGGTTTGATCGGTCCGATCGGTTCAACACCGGTCCGGTCTGATAAGGCATTTTATGGAAATTGTTGGCATTTTACCTTTTAAATATTATATAAGTTATGTACATGTCATATAAAAGCATTTGGTGCAGTGGCTTAACTGTGTTTTTTGCTACCCACAATGTTGTGGGTTATCGTCGGTCCAATCAGTTTTTGCCCAGTTGTTGATCATGTTGACTGACCGCGATTTCCACACCTTTAAGGAACGGACATGCCAGTCCGATTTTGAAAACAATGGTGAAATCTCACTCTGATTTATCTCCTCCGACCTCTGATGTATATTAACTTGGTCGCTTTAGTTTTTTTTTTTTTGTCATCCACTGCTTTCTGTTAAGCAACCACATTGTGACACGTCACAAAAATGTAAAATAATTTTTATTAGACTTTTTGTATAAATAATAATTATTTTATTTTATTTTAATCCTAAAAAATAGGATAATTAATTTCTCTCCAAAAATTCTCTTTATCCCTCTGCCACTAATCCCACCGCCGGCATGAAGCTCGAATCTGCAATCCCATTTTCAATATTCATCAAGAAAAAACAAAAACAACCCGATATCTAATAAGTCTAAACAAGAAGATATCAGCAGAGGCCAATGAGTGGAGGAACATCACCATTCACCAAGTTTAGCATAGTTGATGGATTGATGCCTTGAGGGATGGCAAGGCTGGTAAATGGTAATGGTGATACCGGAAAGCAAATTAGATCTAAATAATTTCATATTATATTTTGGTAAACATTTGAACGATGGTATGAGTGCTTTTTTGGTTTCTGTCCTTGAAGTTGTTGAATGGATCATCGAGGAAGAAATTTTACTAGCAATCGGATTTGAAGGATGAGACGAAGCCTCTTGGGGTAGAGATATTTACATTGTTCATCTCGCTTGAATTCGTCATGGTAAAAGAGCGAGAAATTTAGATTCAAGGCTAAACTCGAGTTCAATTTCCGATCAACACCACCTTGAACAAATTATGGATCATAATCATCGTCAGCTCTATTGCTGCCATTTTGGCTCACCAGTCGGATCCTCTTTATCGTTTTAGAGATAAACTTTTACACAAAAATTATTACTTCAGTTTTTAGATAAAAAAATAACATAAAATAAATTATTTATGCAAAAGGTCCTAACAAAATTTGTTTTGTATTTTTAATAACGTGTCACAATGTGGTTGCTTGACAGTGTATGGAAGCCATACACTGTTTCTGCATCAAATATTTTCTCATAATATTAACTACACTGCAATTTTTTAACTAATAAATACTAACTCTAATAATTATATATATATATATATATTAGTCCTCATTTCACGTGCATCGCACGTGAACTAAAGTGTTTAAATTAAATGGATATTTTAATTATAAGTCAAACGAAATTTTTATTTTTAAAACCTTTAAATTCTTATTAAAGGTAAAGAATAAATTTTAATCATAATAAATTAAATTACAAATACACAGTAATCCAAAAGATAGAAACATGTAAACTACAATAACTAAATTTTAAATAAATTTTTAGGTTAATTAGTTCTTCAAGAAAATGATGAATTAATATTTAATGATTAAGACGGTTAGTTTAATTTTTAAACTTAAAGTAACGATAATAATACTTGTATTAGTTTATACTATAATTAGGTTGGGTCCATAAATACCAAAAGTCTTCAATTTTTTTTAAATTAAAATAGTAAAAATTAAAATAATTATAAAAATATTGAATTTAATTAAATAAAATTAGAGTTTTTAATATAATAAAACACTAAAAATTTAAACAATGACATTTAAGAAATCTATTCTATATTAAAAAGTACATACTCTTGTAAAACTTTTGAATCGCCCATTATACCCTTATTTTTCGAATATATTTTTTAAATGCCATTGTTTAGACTTTTATAGTTTTACTCAACTAAAAACTCTATTTTTATTTAATCAAATATAATATCCTTATAACTATTTAATTTTTAATATTTTACTATTTTGATTTAAAAAATTATATATATTAGAATTTTTTAAATATATTTTTATAGTTTTACTCAACTAAAAATCTCTATTTTTGGCCAAAAAAACTAAAAACTCTATTTTTATTTAATTAAATCTAATATCCTTATACCTATTTTATTTTTATCAATTTGATAATTTAATTAAAAAACTTAGATATATTAAAATTTTTAAAATATATTTCTTAAATGACATTGTTTAAATTTTACAGTTTTTTTAAGAAATAAGCTTTTACAATTATTCTACTAAAAACTATATTTTTATTTAATTAAATTCTATATTTTTATAAATATTTTAATTTACCATTTTAATTTTAAAAAATTGGAGACTTTTTTTAATTATAATATAAACTAATTTGAACAAAAAAATTATAATATAAACTAACAAAAATCTTATTATCAAGTTTAAAAGTTAAAAAATTTACCTAATCATTAATTATTCATCATTTTTTAAAATAATTAAGTTAAAATTTTATTTAAAATTTAATTATTGTGATTGCCTTTTTCAATTTTGGAGTGTGTATTGATAGTTTAATATATTGGAGTGTATAACAAGAATTTAAAGTTTTTAAAAATAAAAAGAAGAGTAACATGTTATTTCCTTTGACTTATAAAGTTAGAGGAGTTGACGCAAAAAAAAAAGTTAGAGGAGTCAATTGGGCGGGTTGGACGGGTTTGGGGGCATACTCATATGGGTTCATGTCATATGAGTGAGGTAATTTTCTCAAATCATTCGGGTTTCGGCTCATCTGGATTCAGGTCATTCAGGTCTCGGGTCTGCTAGATTTAGGGTCATGCGGGTTCGGGTTTTGGCCTCAGGTTACTCAGGCTCTGGGGCATTCGGGTTTTGGATTTTTCAGATTTAAGACTCGGATCAATTGGGTCAGCCTTGAATTTTTAAATGTTTAATTCTTAAATTTATTTAAAATGTTTAAAATTATAACAATGTGTATTTTATTGAATAAAACATAATCGGATTCGGTCGGGTTGGGACGGGTTATCGAGGTTGGATCAGATTTTAACAATTTTACTTATAATTAATTTCAATTATTATTTTAATTTTCTTTTAATTTAATCACATTTGATCACGTGCACCGCACGTGGAAGTGAAAACTAGTATATTTAAAAAATTCAAATATACTTTATGTTTTTTTAAAATTAAATTAGTAAAATGGTAAAAATAGAATAGTTATAAAGATAATATTAATTAGATTTAATTTAAATAAAAATAAAGTTTTAAATACAGTAAAACTATAAGAGTTTAAACAATGGCCATTGTTTTCAAAACCGGACCGGCCGGTCGGATCGGTTTAACCGGGAACCGCTGGCATGTCCGATCCTTAAAGGTGTGGGAAACGCGGTTAGTCAACATGGTCAACAACCGGGTAAAAACCGGTTGGACCAGTGGTTGAACCGGGTTTTGACCGGATAAAACCTGTTTGATAGTTAAGAAAATTTGGAAAATTTTTTGAAGGTGGTGAGTTTTGAACCCACAACCTTGTGGGTAACAAAAAACACACTTAAACCACTGCACCAAATGCTTTTATGTGATATGTATATACCTAATATAATATTTAAAAGGTAAAATGACAACAATTTCCGTAAAATGTACTTATCAAACCGGACCGGCGGTTGAATCAGTCGGACCGATCAAACCGTCGACCGGAACCATCACCGATTCTAGTGCCAGCCCGGTTTTAAAAACCATGACAATGGCATTTAATAAAAATATCCTTGAAATAAAAAGGTATAATCATCGATTAAAAAGATTTACATCATTCAAACTTTTATATAGTATAGAGATATCCGATGGGGAAAGATTTGCTTGCAAAATGGGGGTAGAATTTTCTTTGTATATTGCATCAATCATTTTCATGATTTTGGCTTGCAATGTGAAGTGTGGTCCAAAATTGAGGAGTTTGCCTGTGTATTAAATTCTTTAAAAGCAGATCACCTTGATTATCCTGCATGCAATTTTCATCAATTAATTCCCTTTCTTCCCTTGGCCATGACTACGAAAATGAGAAATTTCCATTTTCATTCATCAGCTTTCTTTATTCACTGTTTCATGCTTAGCTACGCCATGATTGCGAGAAATCTCAGCACAGATCAATTTGCACTTGTTGGATTTAGAGCTGCATTAATCTCTGATCCTCAAAACGTGTTGGCCAGCAATTGGACCAACAATACCTTTGCTTGCAGCTGGTTTGGCGTCTCTTGCTCCGCCAAGCATCGGAGAGTCACTGCTTTGAATCTTCCCAACATGGATCTGACCGGAACACTCCTTCCACAGCTAGGAAATCTGTCATTCCTAGTCTCTCTTAATTTGAGTGGCAACAGTTTCCATGGCCATCTCC
This sequence comes from Corchorus olitorius, assembly GCA_001974825.2. NCBI lineage: Eukaryota > Viridiplantae > Streptophyta > Magnoliopsida > Malvales > Malvaceae > Corchorus > Corchorus olitorius. Next base: position 22,703 of record AWUE01012310.1, read on the forward strand.
GAAAAGAATTGGGGCAGCTAAGTCGGTTGAAGCTCATCGATTTAAGCTTCAATTTCCTTACCGGAGAAATTTCACACGAGATAAGTAATCATCGGAATCTAAGGATACTTCATCTAGAAAATAACCAACTTTCAGGCTCCATACCTTCAGCCATTTATAACATTTCCTCCCTACAGATGATTTCACTTTCACATAATAGTCTATCAGGTAGTTTGCCCGAAGGGATATGTCGCCATCTTCGCAATCTTGAGGCACTTTTGTTCCGCTCAAATGAGTTATCTGGTCAAATTCCGTCAAGTATAGATGAATGCATCAATCTTCAACAGTTTGAAATAGACTCAAATAGATTCAGTGGCGTCATCCCAAGAAGTATTGGTAATTTAACGATGCTCAGAATTCTTTATATCCATGGAAATAGTTTAGAAGGTAAGTTTTCTATCTTTTTTATTTTCGTGGGTCTTCTTACTATTATCAGTACCATGCCATCTAATTAGGAGACATATTTATATATTAAATTGAACGATGTTAGGTACAAATAAATTAACAACAATGATTACAATATTTATGTTCACAAATAGATCTGCATCTACGATTTAGTTCACATTTGTTTTTTTTTTTTTTTTAACATTTGATTGTTTCTTTTTTTTGGTCAAGAGATTGTTTAGTCATTCTGTATTTATACATCCAAATTTAAACTTTTGAGAAAGTGGGAATATTTTGTGCAAGTTCGTTTCCCAATTGCAAATTGGTTTTCTTAATATATATATATAATTATAATGTTAATGAAAGCGAGACAAAAATTTAATTAATTATGTGTCTGCAATGATTACTTGTACTAAGCTTTTACCAGTGTTATATTATATATCATAATATTGCAGGTGAAATTCCACGGGAGATAGAAAATCTTATTGTATTGGAGAAATTTGATGCATCGAATATGGGTTTAAATGGACCGATTTCATTCATCTTCAACATGTCATCCTTGAAACTATTTGAAGCCCACAATAATAGTCTATCAGGTAATCACCACATAAACATTTTATATTTGGATTAAAGTAGTTTTTTTTTCTTTTGAAGAATTATTTAATTAAGTAATTTAATTAATTTAGAAAGCAAATCATGGTAAATTTCATAGGCTTGACAAATTTAGTTTTTTTTTTTGGTGAAAACAAATTTAGTTTTGAATTTCTTATCACTAACAACGTATTAAAGTTGGTCCCAAAAGCTTGTTTAATTGGAGGATATTTGGTCCTTATCTAATTGAGTATTGTTAGTTTGCTACTGACGTGTCATTGGAAAACTTACCATAATTTCTAAAACCCTATTCAATAATAGTCTAAAATCAAGGGATTTACCCTGAAAACTCTCCATTTTTATAATTAAGGACTAAACCTGGATTTAATTTCTTTCCTTAATTATTCGGGGGTTAAACCTAAATTTAACTAGTATAGAACCCGGTCGTTGCCCGGGGATGAAAAAAAATTCGAAGAATTATTGTTGAGAGATCTCTTATGGTGTCCACAAAGTTTAGGGTGTAATACTTGATAGTTTCATTGTGTTTTATGCAAAAAAAAAACAAAAACAAAAAAAACAAAAAACATTATTAAGAATTAATAAGTAATTGATTGGTATTATAATTATTTTATCACTTATGATTTAAGTAAATTAGAATTGATTTAATTTTTACTTTATTTATTTATGTAAAGTAATTAATAAAAATTAATTTGTAATTAACTACTGATTTCACTTATGATGTAAATTCATTATCATTGATTCAATGTTTATCAAATGTAATTAGTGTAAAATTTACTAATTGATACTGATTTTATTACTTATAATTAATATAAAATAATTACATTTGATTTTATTTTAATTCATTTTATATAAATTAACTATTATTAATTAGTAATGATTGATTAGTGAATTTATTACTCATTTGGTTGCTTATATGATTTAAAGAAACAATAATAATTTTCTTGATTAAATTCATAGCTAATTCTGCCAAAAAAATTCATAGCTAAATATTGATTGAAATTCCACTCAAAATCGTCCAATTTGATCAAATTCAATTATATTGTATACTTAATTTTCTACAAATATTTGAACGTGTACCATTATAATATTTGAGGGTAATAAAAAAATTAATTTTCAAAGTTTATATTGTGTACGTAACATAATTTAGGCTTTATTTTTATCAATTGAGAAATCTGGTTAGTAATAATAATAATTCAAATTGAAGAACATAACTCTAACCCTAATTGTAAATTTAATACTGATTTAATTTGGATAAATTTTATGGAACATATTAATTGTTTGAAAGAATTAGTTAATTATTACAAACATATTAATTGGCTACATTAATTTAGTACTCTTTAATAAAGATTAGTCCAATTTGCAATCAATTAATCAATCAATTTTGATTTACACACTAATTTAATAATCAATCAGCCAATCAATCAATTTTAATTGTTGTAGTAGTAAATTAATTTTGATTCATACATAATAATTACATAATAATCAAATAGATAAATAATCAGGTAATTAATTTTGATTGACATATTATCACTAATTAATCACTTACTATTAATTGATTATTACTCTACTACATTATCACTGATCTAATTTTGACCTATTTCATAAAGTAAATTAATTGTTGATTAATTACTAATTTAATTAATTATTATGATGTAAATTATGCTTCATATTTCATGGCAATTAGTTCTAAAAAACATTGAACCTTCTAAAAATGTATCTGATAATTGGCAATTAGTTCTTTACAAATATATGAAGCTTCCTTTTCGCCTTACTTTGCTTCGGAGTTCAATCATTAGATTAAATATTATTCCTTTTAGTATATCATACTCGTTTTTATTTGTTATTTGCACAATGAGAATTGAATTATATTCCATATCAATGTCTAAATATGTCAACTACTAATTATATCAATTGATTTATAATCTCTATCAATAGATTAAATAGTATTGACTTTAAGTCAAAAGTAAATGATAAATTCAAGATTAACTCGAACTAAAATTGTAGTGTTAATATCAAAGTTGATTTTAGAATGACCATATATGCTTACTTGTACTATTTGTGGTGTAATTAATGGTGAAAAGAAATGAAATACAATACTAAAACATTCCATAACAAATAGTATTAGAAATAGTATCCAATTGCTAAGAAAAAAAAGTAAAAGACAATATATATAATAATAATAATAATATTATTGTTAAAAATCAAGCGACAATATATAATATGTCAATATAGATAGACTTACCAATTTTTTTTTTTGAAAAGTAAATATTTTCTTGAAGAACAAAATTTATTCAAATTTTATAGACTTACCACTTTGTTTTGTGTCAAAAAAGGACTTAGACTTTGTTATATATAATTAGGGAGAGAATAAAAAATTGAAAGGAAAAAAGAGACAAATTGTAATTGAGAATTATATAATAAAAAATTTGGATTGATCACCCAACACAATAAAATATCCACATGAAACTCTTATCATGAAAGCGATTTGAAAATGTAAATAAAACTAAAAGAATAAGAAAAATGTTGAAGAATGAACATTTGAAGCCCACAATAATAGTCTATCAGGTAATCACCACATAAACATTTTATATTTGGATTAAAGTAGTTTTTTTTTCTTTTGAAGAATTATTTAATTAAGTAATTTAATTAATTTAGAAAGCAAATCATGGTAAATTTCATAGGCTTGACAAATTTAGTTTTTTTTTTTGGTGAAAACAAATTTAGTTTTGAATTTCTTATCACTAACAACGTATTAAAGTTGGTCTTAAAAGCTTGGCTTAATTGGAGGATATTTGGTCCTTATCTAATTGAGTATTGTTAGTTTGCTACTGACGTGTTATTGGAAAACTTACCATAATTTCTAAAACCCTATTCAATATAGTCTAAAATCAAGGGATTTACCCTGAAAACTCTCCATTTTTATAATTAAGGACTAAACCTGGATTTAATTTCTTTCCTTAATTATTCGGGGGTTAAACCTAAATTTAATTTATTTTCTTAATTATTAGAAGGGTCAAGTCGGAGGTACAAATTGAAGGGTCAAAAAAATTTATCCCCTTTAATTGGCCAATGTCCTTTATATACGGCGTTTAATCCTCTCCATTCAACTCTACTTTATTTTATTTTTTTTATCAAACTTTTCTTCTTCATTTTCTGCATATTCATTTTTTTTATTTAATTGTCAAAACAAAAAGTCCTTGAATTTATTCAAGCTCATGAACATGTACCTTAAATCCAGATTTGGATCCTCTCCGCTCTATATACAAAGGATTAGAGAATGGATCCATGTCTAGGCATGACACGTGTCAAGTTAAATTTTCAACTTCGTGATCGTGACATTTTCATTCATATATCTTCTCCAGTTCTTCTTCATTTTGCTTTGCTAAACTCTATAATGATTTTACTGCCATAAGAAACTCTATAATGATTTTATCGCCAAAAAAAAAACTCTATAATGATTTTCTGCAAATAATCTCATCTTTCAATATTTTTGGATTTTGTGGCATCTACTTTTTTTTTTATTTCCTTTGCACGAGGGAAATAAAAAGGAAAACACAAAACTTCTAGGAGTATCGGTTTTGTTATGTTGTTTCTAAAGAAATACACAAACCATTTGCCAAAAAAAAAAATACACAAACCTTTTTTTTTGCGATAAATGAAATACACAAATTTTATAATTGAAAACATTAAGGGAAAATTTTAAAAAAGGGCAATGTACCAGAAATATTTATTGATTGGTACCATTTCAAATTAAATTTAACATAAAGGAATATAACTCTTAAAAATTATTGAAAAGGAAATCGTAATGACACTTTTACCCTTAATTTAAAGTTTAATTTTCAATATCTACCCATCACTCCTCTCATCTAAAAATCCAGCCAACAAACCCTAAGTTGAAAACAATACCGCTGACACCTAAAATACCAAACACAGGATACGACTTGCCTCTTGTGCTGCCAGTGCCCTCGGGGTTTGATAGAGTTAAAAGCGTAAAAGACGTTTATCTCCTCAAATCCTTTGTTTTCTCCCATATAATCAAATTTTTATATATTAAAATCTACAATAACAGGATGGATATAGATATTGGTAATTGGTTGGACCCGAGCTCTCTTTCCGATGACAGTCAGCCAGCCCGTCTGTCTTCAACAAAGAAACTTAAAGACTTGTACTCCGAATCTCATAATCATCTAATCATTCCCGAACGATTTACCTATTGAAGAGAAAAGAAAGCCCCTACGTATTACTCCTCAGCAAAGGCAGAAGGACCTGTAGGATCAAGAGGGAATTCTTGTTCCTGAGAATCATCCACTACAGGAAGAGCTACTTCGATCACGAGTTGTTGATGGGACCTGAGGAGTGAATAAAAAGAATCTACTTAATGAAATCCCAAAGCACTGGATAATGTTTCCGAGCGCAGTCTCGGTCAAACCCGCTTTCTTTCCTTTGAGCTCCTTCCTTTCATAAGGAATTCCTTGGCAAAAGTGATTTAATCTCATCCGTAGTTTATTGGTCCAACTGGGTGGGGTATTTTATGAAAAGCTGGTTGAACTACTTTATTTAGAAGGTGTCTTTAGAAGGAAGGTGGGTATACAATCACCACAATCCAAATCAACTCAATGACCGTCATATATGATATTTAAAACTCTATTTAAAAATCATTGATTAAGAGAAGGATCGACCAGTTCTTTTCTTTTTTTTTTTTAGAGACTCAAGTGGCCCCACGATTTCTTTTGTTCATTCCCTTTACAAGTATTCATTTTAATGCCCAAAATTCTTTTTTGTTCATCTCCTTTGCAACGATTTTTTTATGCCTAAAATCTCTTCAACAATTTTTTTTTCCAGATGATATCTTCAACATTAGAGTTGGAATTTTTGGTGTTGAATTGAATTTTTAAATAGGGATAAAAATGTCATTACAACCTCCTCTTTAATAATTTTAAGAAGTTTCATTTCCTTCTTACTAAATTTAATTAGACATGATACCAATCAATAATAATTGTTGGTAGACTGTCCTTATTTGAAATTCTCCCAAACATTAATGAGAAATGGGAATATATGAAAACTCCACTTCTAAATTCTAATTTGTTTTGCGAAAAGTGATATAAAAGGAAAACATCAGTACCGAGATTTTGGAATCTGTATTGCAATTTCTTTCTTCTTTCTTTCCTTTTGCAGCGGTTGTAATTTTTACTTGGTTCCTTTCCTTATCATTCAATAGAAAGCTCAGTCCTTAATCTTTATGTTACAAACATACAACACTTATGTCCTATCATGATCGAAAAGAGCAATTTTTCTTTCAAAACAACGATTTCTCTTGAAAAAATGGTTGATGTTATCACTAATTAATTGACCTATATTAAGAGATTTATAGGAATTTTCTTTTTTTTTATCCAATCCGGTATAATTTAGAGATTTGTTCGGACTAATCCGGATTTGACCCGCGTCACGCACCTAGTTTGGTGAGTGAGTCTACCAACAGGACAGCTGAGACCTGCTTAACCTGGAACAAACCACTTATCACTTGATCCAACTCCTAGTTTGTTCTATAGGAATTTTCATGTATTCTGATTTTAGATTGGATAATTATTTGATACATTGACAGTATAAATTTTGAACTCCACAATCGGATTGGGGGGTTGACATATACCAATTTTCTAAATTAATTTTGTTTTTAAAATTTTAAAATTATTCCCTAAAGGACACATGTCAACCCTTAAACCCCACATGTGTAGTCTGCTAAACTCTACTATCAGTATAGCAATATATGATATAATTTCCCTTTTTAGATTTAGCCATAGTAAGCGAGGATTGAAGAGGAAGAATAAGAATTAGGGGAAGAAAATAATCCTTTACAAACCAATAAATATGAGCGAAAAAATCATGCTCCTTGGATATTTAATTTAATACGTGTCATTATGAAAAGGGAGGGGAAAGAGGGCAGGTCCAGAGTTTTTTTTTTTTCTTTCTTTCTTTCTTCTATCCCACTTTCTTAGACTTGGTTTGGGATTGAGTTTGGAGATAAAAAAAAGCTATTTTTCACCTCAAACACAATGCCAAATAAGTCATGATTTGTGTCAAAAGCTAATTTCCACCGCAAAAGCCAACTCAACCTCAAAAGCTAATTTTGAGGTGCTTTTGCGTTTCAAAAGTGCTTTTAGATATTAAATGACTAAACTCTCTTAAATATTTTTTCTATTTCTATTTTAATTAGTACCCTTTTTAGACATTTTATCTCTCAACCATATTTTTCTACAACAATACCAAATATTAATTACATTTTTCAACCTCAATTTTACAAAGCACTTTTCAAAAGTACTTCTTCAAAACCAAACTTTTTCAAAACTTAACTTCAATCCCAAACTAAGCCTTAATAAAAGGTGTTAGCTAAAGACAGTTAAGTTGTTTATTACCAAAAAAAAAAAAAGCTAAGTTGAGTCTTTAATAAGGTTTTTTAAATACTTAATTAAAAGGTAAATAACCAATTTAGGCCTAAACCTTTGATGATTCGCTGGATTTAGGCCTAATCCTTTAATTGTGTCGTTTTAGTCCAAACCTATGCAAGCCGAACAAATCATGCCTAAATGCCTAAATTAGATGGGCAAGACTATGGAGCCACCTTCTTCAACCGGCGCTTCGTCGGGTTGGACACGCGCAGTTAACGTTCAAGCAGCATTAATATTGGCATTTTCCAAATGGTTAATTTCAAATCAAAATATAGTAATTTTTAAAGTTAAATTGAAATTTAATTTAAATACCTAAAAGAAAATTAAAATTCTTTTATTTGTTCAGTCCTAAAATGCTTATTCAAGTTACTAAAAAGCTCTGGCAAAAAAAAAAAAAAAACGAAAATGCTTAACAAGCTTTCAAAATAATAAAGTTCATATGGTTATTAAAAAACTTTATAATAGATTATAAAATCACTAAAAAAATTTTAATGATCCTCTAATTAGAGACCTTAATAAAATGACTTAAAATGGGAATAAGATGACAAAAAAAAATGCTTATTCAAGATACTAAAAAGTTTAATAATATTATATAAAACTTTTTAAGATTATTAAAAAGCTTATAAAGTTAAAAAGCTTAATAAAGTTAATAAGATTATTAAAAAAGTTTTAAGGTAAAAAAATTAATAAAGTTATAAAAATGTTAGTAAGGTTATGATTACTAAAAAAACTTAACATGGCTAGTAAGAAGTCTTAATAAAGTTACTAAAAGCTTGGCATTGCTACAAAAAGGACGTAATAAGGTCACAAAAAAGTTTACTAAATTTGTTTAAAAAAAAGCTTAATAAGGTTATTAAAAAGTTTAATAGCTAGTCGCTACAAAAGTTTTAAGAATACTAAAAAAGCTTACAAGATTACTAAATCATAATAAAGTTACTAAAAGTTTTTAGTAAAGTTGCTACAAAGCTTATAAACTTACTAACAACCTTTTATATGCTTATTAAAAAGCTTCATGTAAATTTACTAATAAAGTTACGAGATTACTAAATAAACTTAATAAGGTAATTCATAAAAGATTATTTAAAAGTATTTAAAAGTTTAATTAGGGAATTGATCAACAGCTTTTAAAGGCCGCAGAAAACATATAGAATTATTAATAATCTTAGATTCTTAAGGTTACTAAAATTCTTGATAAAATTACTTTAATAAGATTTCTAAAACACACAATAAGCTTACTAAAAGTTCGATAAAAAAAAGTTACTAAAAGAAAACTTCATAAGGTTACAAGAAAAATTATAAGGTTACAAGAAAAATTATAAGTTTACAATAAATCTTATAAGTTCACTAAAAATTTAACTAAGGTCGCTAAAACACATTAATAAGAGATCACTACAAATCTTAAACAAGTTTACTGAAAAAATTTAATAAAGTTTTTTAAAAGCTTTTAACTTTAATGAAAAGCTTATAAGGTTAGTAAGAAAATTTACAAGGTTTATGAAAAGATTAACAAGGTCACAATAAAAGTTAATTAGATTACTAAAAAGCTAAATAAGATTACCTAAAAGTTTTTATGTTATTGAAAGACTTTTATGGTTACTGAAGCTAAAAAAAAACTTTATTATTATTAAAAAGATTTAAAAAAAATGCAAGGTTACTAGATTGGTTAATGATGAGATTTTTAAATTATGAAAGAAAAATAAGATATTGCACTTAAATTTTCTTTACAATTGTAATAATATTCATTCTTTATTACATATTTTTAGTTTTTTTTTTTGCAGTATTACATATTTTTAGTTGATAAATATGTTTTATATTAATAATAATTTATATTTCAAATTATTATATTTTTAATTTAAATTCATTTCCATGCATATGGATTCCGAGCTAATTTAATGTGATAGTTGACAAGTCTAAACTACATCAATTATATGAAAAAGAATCGTTTAATTTTTTTCGTAATTCAAATAAAAACGAAGCATAACGAGCGCTTTTATTCTAGTTTTTATATAAAATTTTCACATATAGAATTACCTTGTATTAATAACATACATTTATTTCCAATAATTTTTAAATTTTCAACAAATTTAATCTTTCAAACAAGTAAGGCACTAGTGAATTAAAAAACTAGTCAAGTTAAGATATTCAATATATATTACAAAAAAAATCGAGATAAAATTAGAGACAGTGCAAGACCATGGTGAAATTTGCTTGAAAAGGAAGTATTGGCGTTTAAACTACGTCAATTGTGAATTTTAAATAAAACCTAGAATTTTAATTTTCACATCTTCTTAAAAACTTTCTTTAAATTTAACCAAAAATATTTCTTTAAAATTTAAATATCAAGTTATTATATCGCTATATCACTATATTACTTACAAACTTCAGTCACCATTGCAATTTTACACAAGTTGATGCAAATTAAATCCATCTTTATATATGTGATTAAGATGCTAATGAATGGAATTAATGACGAAGGCTTGCTCTTTTTTTATCCTTAGGTAATTTACCAGACATGAGCTCTGTTCCAAATCTTGAGGACCTTTCTCTATGGGGAAACAATCTCAGCGGAAATATCCCCGACTCTATCTCCAATGCTTCTAGGCTTAGGGTCCTATATTTAGACCAAAACTCATTCTCTGGCTTTATCCCTAACACACTTGGCAACTTAATGTTCTTAGAGGAGCTGTCACTTTCGTCAAACAATTTGACCACCAATAATTCAACTCATGGCTGGAGTTTTCTCTCTTCCTTGTCAAATTGTCAGCATCTAAGAATTTTAGAGTTCGATTCCAATCCATTGAGTGGCATCCTTCCAAAATCTATTGGAAATCTCTCTACATCACTCAAACATTTACTTGTTAGCGATTGCAAGATTCAAGGCAGCATTCCCATGGAAATTGGTAGCTTGAGAAACATTATAGAATTGGACCTTTCCTTTAATGAATTGAGCGGAACTATTCCAACAACAATAGGAAGGCTTAAAAAACTCCAAGGGTTGTTTCTTGATGGTAATAAATTACAAGGGTCCATCCCACTTGAAATTTGTGGTTTAAAGGGATTGGACACATTATCACTAGCCGCTAATGAGCTTGATGGATCTCTACCCACATGTTTGGACAACTTGACTTCTCTAAGAAATCTAAATTTGTTCTCCAACAAATTGCATTCAGAAATACCTTCAACCTTTTGGAGCCTTGAATTTATCTTGGAGATAGACTTGTCAGCAAACTATCTCAGCGGTTCACTCCCACTCGACATTGGAAATCTCAAGGTACTAATATATTTGAATTTGTCGTGGAATTTATTGTCAAGTGAAATCCCATCCACAAATGGAAGTCTCTATGATCTTCAAGGTTTAGATCTTTCTCATAATAGATTGCAAGGTGGTGTTTCTGAATCATTGGGCAACCTAATAAGTTTGGAAAGCTTGGATCTATCTAACAACAATCTCTCTGGTGTCATTCCTAAATCTTTGGAAAAACTTTCCTATTTGGAAAGCTTGGATTTATCTAACAACAATCTCTCTGGTGTCATTCCCAAATCTTTGGAAAGTCTTTCCAATCTCAATTATTTTGATGTGTCTTTCAATAGATTGGAAGGAGAAATCCCAAGTGGAGGGCATTTTGTGAACTTCACAGCCAAATCATTCATGAACAATTCTGCACTTTGTGGTCCACCTAGGTTCCAAGTGCCACCTTGCAAGCATAGCTCCCATCATCATTCCAAGAAGACAATGATCCATGTTTTTCCCATATTTTCTTCACTAATCACAATTGTTGCATTCATTATTGTCTACAAGAAGAGGCGGAACAAGAACACAAAGCTGGCAATTGGGGATGATTTAGTCTTTTAGACAAATGGAAAAGAGTTTCATATATTCAACTATTACAAGCGACTCATGGATTTGGTGAACACAACTTGCTTGGTTCAGGAAGTTTTGGCTCTGTATACAAAGGAATACTTTCAGATGGGACGACAATTGTTGCAGTCAAAGTTTTCAATCAGCAAATGGAAGATGCATTTCAGAGTTTTGAAGTTGAGTGTGAAGTGATGCGCAACATCCTCCACCGCAATCTTGTCAAAGTCATTACTAGTTGCTCTACTCTTGACTTCAAAGCTTTAGTGCTTGAGTTCATGCCTAATGGGTGCCTAGAGAGATGGTTATACTCCCACAATTATTGTTTGGATTTCCTACAAAGAATCAACATAATGATAGATGTTGCATCGGCATTGGAATACCTTCATTTGGGGCATCCAACACAGGTGATCCACTGTGATCTAAAACCAAGTAATGTGTTATTAGATGAAGACATGGTTGCACATGTTGGGGACTTTGGTATTGCCAAATTATTGGGAGAAGGAGAGTCCATCAAGCAAACTATTACACTTGCCACTATTGGCTATATGGCCCCAGGTGATGTTTTCATTTTCTTTTTCTTTTTCCTCTCTAATCTAAAACATGCATGCGATTAGTAAATTAGCATTTTCTTAATTATTTTTTATGCCCAATGATATGACATATTTTAACTTATCAATTTTGTTTAAAACACAGAGTATGGACTGGCAGGAATCATTTCAATAAAAAGTGATGTTTATAGCTATGGGATTTTATTGATGGAAGTTTTCACAAGAAAAAAGCCCACTGATGAAATGTTTTCTGGAGAAATGAGTATGAAGCATTGGGTGAAGAGTTCTTTATCAAAAGGAATAATTGATGTGGCAGACCCCAATTTATTGCATAAGGAGGATGCATATTTTATTGTTAAAGCAAATTGTATATCCTCTATTATGGAGTTAGCTTTGAATTGTTCAGCTGAATTACCCGAAGATAGAATCGATATGGAGGATGTTATTTCCATGCTGAAGAATATCAAAAGGAAGTATTTGGATAATATTGAACAAGATATATAAGGTAAGATATGCTATTGTTTTTAAATTATAATTAAGGTTATTTATAAGTATATGTAGAATGGATATCTAACATCCTTTTTAGACAACTTCCAACTAAGTTTTCTTTTTTGTTCTTCTTGCAGGCTTTGAGGATTTGAGACAATAAATAAATGATATTGTGATCCATCAAGGTACTTATCATTGCTTGTTCACTCATAGATGATAGATATTTTCATTTTTCTGAAATTAAACATCATATTCAATGAAGTTTCAACATTTTTTTTTTATAAATAAATGGTTTTATTATTATAGAAGCAAGGGAAGAAGTCTTGCTACGTACAGATAACGGAGGTACGAGTCTCATGACTAACAATTTGATGGAGTTGGTTGCTTGAATGCAGGGAGGTACTGCAGCAGCTAAAACAGGCGATCTGTGAGGAGTTTTAAGTTTCTGGAAAAGTTTTCTCTTCATTTGTAGTTTTTTTGCTGTAAAGCCAATTTTACTTGGTTGAGTTTAGGTTGCTTAATAATGTTGTATTTACTTTTTCTTGCAACTTGTTTGATCAATGTTGAAGTAATTTTCATGTTCTTCTTTCTCAAGAAATGTAGAATCTCAAAATACCAACACTTAACTCAAGAACCAAAAACCACAAACTGAACTTTATTCAATTGACCAAAGTACAAAGCAAATAATTTGCAAAAGCCATAGTGGACGACTATTGGTTTGCAAAACCACAACTAAATTTCACGATTCGATTTTCCTAACCAAAAACATAAAGTGACGGCACAAAATAAGGTTTTATAAGGGATTTAATCCAATGTGAACATTCCCACTAAAACATAAGTCCAATGACCAATAACCAAGCACATAAGTAACTATTAATACTTGGCTTAGTTAGACTCCAACATAGACTCCCTTAAACCAAGACTTCAACCTTCACCATGCCAAGCATCTTCTTCAGCTTCAAGAATATATATTTGCTTTCAATGGCTTCGTAAAAATTCCAGCAACATGCTCCCCAGACGAGCAAAACTCAACCGCGATCTCATTGTCTTTCACCAAGTCTCGAATGTAGTGATACTTGATGTCAATGTGCTTGCTTGGATTATTTGTCATTATAATTGCCGACTTGTTGGTCACAAAACACCTTTGTAGGCTTCACTTGTTCATGTTGTAACTCACTAAGTATCCTTCACAACCATACTGCTTGAGTAGCACAACTTGTTGCTGCAATATACTCTGCCTTTGCAATGGACAGAGTAACCACTCATTGTCTCTTTGACAGCCAAGAGAGCACACCAGTTCCAAGATGGAACGCAAAACCAGAAGTATTTTTTTTCTTTTTAACATCACCTGCCCAATCACTATTTGTATATCCAACAAGCTCCACATCATTAGAACAAGATAGAAAATACAATCCTTAAGTGTACCTTTGATGTATCTCAAGATATGTTTAGCTGCTTGCAAGTGAGATTGTCACGGATTCTCCATAAACATGCTAATTATCCCAATACTATACATGATATCTGGCCTTGTAGCTGTCAAGTACTGCAAACTTCCAACTACGCTTTTTTAATTAGTTGCATCAACGAACTCACCACTACCATCTGACACAAATTTCAACCTTTCTTCAATAGGATTCAAAATAGGATTGCAAAACTCCATCTTAAACTTCTTCAAGACATTACCAACATACTTTTTTTTGCGAAATAAATATACTAGAATCTGTTTGCTTCATCTCAATACCAAAGAGTAAGACACCAAACCCATGTCAGTCATCTCAAACCGAGCAATCATGGCCTCCCTGAAACTCACTAACAACTTTGGATTATTACCAGTGAAAATTAAATCATCCACATACAAGCACACAATGATGATATCACCCTGCAAATTAGATTTGACATACAAAGTATGCTCATATGGACACCTCTAAAAACCACGATCAAGGAAGTAAGAATCAATGCAAGTATACCATGCTCTAGGTGTTTGTTTCAATCCATACAAGGCCTTTTTTAACCTGTAAACCTTGCCTACTTCCCCATTGTTATCTTAACCTGAAGGTAGCTCAACATACTCCTCATCAAGAACACCAATTCAAAAAAACAGACTTAACATTCATTTGCATAATTTTCCAACTATTCTGAGCAGCAAGTGAAATAGCCCTTCTACAGTATCAAGTCTAGCAACAACTGCGAATACCTCAAAATAATCAATACTTGGCTTTTGCTTGTAACCTTTGGCTACCAAGTGCGCTTTAAAGCGATCCACCTCACCATTGGGCTTGTACTTAGTTTGTCTTATACACCCATTTAACACCAATTGACTTATTTTCCTTGGGTTTAGTCTTGTGAACCTCAAAATAATCTAAGATGCTTTTATTTCGTCACTAGAATTTTATCTCCGCCATATTAGAATCGATATTTATTTTCATGGATACCAGATCTAGTTCACTGTAGTTAGTTTTGTTTAGATCTGATAATAGTTTTTTCGAAATGGTCTACAAACCATCTAGAAATTTTGGAACGGTGGAAACATCGATTCGGGTAGCGCACCACCCGTTCCTGGAATCTAAACGTCTCGCGATCAGGATCACATGAACCAGATTGCTGTTCCAGGAGGTGGGGCGATCCTAGTATCATTGATTTTGTCACTTAAATTTGTAAAATTGAATATTTTAATCACTTAACCTTTAATCAGCTTTCATGGCACTAGAGGTGCCAGTGGACCGAGCCGGGTTTGGGCAATTTGCTTATTTATATTTGTCAAATTGAATATTTTAATCACTTAACCATTAATCTGCTTAAGTGGCATGTGCAGCGATTTGGTCACTTAAACAGCATGTGCACATGATCCATCATGAAATTATAAAAATCCTATTTTTCTTTCAATTTTTAATTTTTATATTTTATCATTTGATTAAGGAAAATTATACAATACTACACCAGTGGAGTTTAGCAGACTATAAAAGAGGGATTTAAGGGTCGACATGTATCCTTTAGGGAATAGATTTTAATTTCAGATACAAAATTAATTAAGAAAAATGGGGTATGTGTTAACTCTTTAACCCGCTTGTGGAGTCTAAACTTTACATTGATTGTTTACTGTATAATCATCCTTTGATTAAATGTGTTTAGAATATTTGACACTCATTAATATGTTCAATTTTTATAATAATATTCATTGATATGTTCGACATGTATATTCCAAGTTTTTCTTTTCAAACCCATCCGATTGATATTTTTTATTAGTTAATCATTTGGATTTATTTTTTTTCATAATTTGAATTTATCTTTTTATAGTAATTAATTTTTTAATAATTTATTTACAGATAATTATTTGATACACTATCAATGTGAAGTTTAGACTCCACGAGCGGATTAAGGAGTTCTCACATACCCCATTTTTTAATTAATTTTGTATTTAATATTAAAAACTAATCCTTAAAGGACACATGTCAACCCTTAATCCCCGCATGTGTAGTCTGCTAAAGTTCACCAACAATGTATTGTATAATTTTTCTTTATTTAATTTATATTTAATTCAACACTTTTAATATTTTGATGAAAAAATTAGACTATCCCGCAGCGGAGCGCGGCAGGCAATTGCCTAGTAAATATAAAAAACGTGATTTATTTCTGTAGAACAAGAAATTTTGGCCAATCAGAAATTTTCTACATTTTCCTTTTAAGAATTTATCCTCAAATTTTTTGGATATTTTCTAAAGAAAATTGGTTGATAAATATGACAGATGGTCTAACCAATCAAATTTCAATGTCTCATGGTTTGACCAATTAAAATTAAATTGTGAGTCAACACCTTTTAATATCTCTAATTAAATTGAGATGATTGGTAGATAAATTGCATTATCTGACCAATCAAATCTTAAGGCTCAAGTATTAACCAATCCGAGTTCACTACTGTACGTCATCTTGTTTATCTCTAATTAAAATTAATTATTTAGAGATAAATAACAAGGAGAAATTAAATAGCAAGCTCCCGAAATCATTTTCCAGACAAATTGGAAGTAGAGAAGCAGAGCTGAAGAGCAAAATCTCCAGAAGATCCAAGAAGGATTATTAAAGAAGAAATTTATTTGCAGAAGCTAGCTTTCAAGAAATTTTTATTTTGATCTTCACCAACATTCAAGAAATCATTATTTCGATTTCACCAGCTTATTCGGAGAAGACTGTTACTGTTCATTCAAGATTACGTCACCAAGACCCTTGAGTCCAATTATTAATTCAAGATCAAGTCCCCAAGACCCTTGAATCAAATGTAACTCTCAAGTTATTAATTCAAGATCAAGTCGCCAATACCCTTGAATCAAATTATCAAGCTCAAGATCAAGTCATTCTACCCTTGAATCAAAGACTTTTGTAAAGGAGAAGAATCAAAGGACAGTTTCTTATTATTAAAATTTCCAAATATTGTACCCGCATTTATTTGATCTATAAATAAAATTATTATTTGGCTCCAATCTTTCTTGTCTTAATTTTAGACTTAGAAATTTTGTGTGTACAATTTCATTCTACTAAAGTCATGACGTTTTTTCACAATCTTACAATAAACTTTCCAATTATTGCTAGTAAGGAAGAATTATAGATAAAGAAACTTTTTAAGGAAATTTTCATCTAATAATTAACGATTGATTAGGAATCACTACATAATAAACATGAGCAAACAAGAAACGACTCTACCTATAAGGCGAACAAAAAAATGATACTCTCAAATAATATAATAAAAAACCAAATCATGGCGAGGACCATCACCAAAAGCTAATTCAAAATTACCACACCAATTCCAGGCATCCTCAACCAATATGCATCAAAACAATTACAGACTTGATAGATCATCACTCCACTTGAATCCAACATGGGTCAAAAGCTATGATGAAAACCAATAATCATTATGTAATCAAAACCTCAAGAAAGAAAAACCTTCCTAGCAACAAACAACTTCATAAAAAGAACAAATCTCACAAAGACATGATAACGGACCCGGACCCATAGATGATCAAAAGATCAGGCACACTAACCCTTTTCCTCCATATCCTTAAATTCTTTTAAAATCAAACTGTCATCACAATCAGAAAAGATACCTAGCATTTAACCAATCTCCAAGGTTGCTTCGGTTTCCACCGTCAAGATACGATTTATGTTTTGGAAGTCACCATCTGAAACAGAATCATTAACTGCTTCCCCTATTTGTCATTTTAATTTATGTGACTTTGCTCTTTGTAACTTAAACTTCTTACTTAACTTTTTACTACATTTCCTTTTTTTTTTTTCAAGCAGATTGCTAAACCATCTTCCTCATTATCCTCCAAATCTCTAATATTCCTATCATTGACCTTCATTATTTGACTATGAGTCTCCTTATATTTGAGAATATTACCATCATTTGACCCGTCCTTGGAACCCATCATCATCTTTATCCTTCGTTAAATTTTCTACACTCGGAGTCTTAGAAGCAGCTTCGTTTTGTGGCACTAAGATATCATTTTCGAGATGTTGCCTATCATCATTGGGAAGCTCAGTATTTGAATTCGAAGTAGCAACTTGATAAGATGAATCAATTTCAAGATGTTGCCTATCGTTATTTTTGAATATTTAGAGAGTATTTAAAGTGTGTTAAAATTGGAAAAAGGAAAATTAATGTTTCATTAGTATCCGAGAATGACAAATAAATAAGAACATATAGAGTAATTAATAACAAAAATAACTGAGATTGTGTGTTTGCTATTGATGGGCATCGTTTTCCAGCAAAAATAAAATCATACAAAACCTATAGATATGGTAAGTACGAGTCGATCCCACAGAGAACTCATGTTTCGATTATCTTTCCTAAAACTATAAATTAAACTGAAATGGGGGACTTTATAAAGAGAGTAATTTAGTTTTGAATTTAAATCGCAACAAAGATAAAGTATGCATATATAAAATTACTAGATGAGATACTCAAAGAATTCCCAATTCTAAAGCATTTATTCTCAGGTAATTAATTTAATCATCGGTTAAAAATATAAATTTTACTAAATTGGTTAGATAGAGTAGATTAACCGCAAAACGCCAATTAATCATGATCCTTCCTTAGTCTTCATTAGTTATGACTTACGTACCAAACTAAATTTTAACAAGTATACTAACATAGTTTCAAATGCTCAGATTCAAGTAACCTGTTGCCTTAAAAGCTAGAAGGATTTTAGCTAAACATAGATAATATTAACATAAACAAGCGACATTCAACTTATATTCAAAATTTTTCTAGAGGGCTATTCTAAGTCATTACTTGTAATTCGATTACCTACGTTTTGCATATAGGAATCAAAACCTAACCATAGATAACATGCTAGATTTCACTTGGTGCATTCTAATTAATCAAAACATACAATCATTCTAATAGTTCAGAGAAAATTGAAATACCCAAATAATAAAAATCAAATTAAGAACAGAACCTCATAGATCAAGACCCTAGAATCAATTAACTTGAGAATTGAGAAGAAGGAAATTAACTACTCCTAATTGAGAAAATAAAAATACTAGTGAAAATTAATATACAAAGTAATTGGGAAAAGAACCAAACAGGAGAGTTAATCTCCCTTCTTCCCTTGTCCACAATTTTTCACCATCCAAGAATAATAAAAAAATAGACAACGGCTGCCTATATATAATGTGTTTTAACCTAATTTCAATTCTTGGCAAATAACAAGTTTGCCCAAATATCTAAAATAACTACAATAATTAATTATGGGGGTAACAAGGTCTTTCGAAAGTCCAAACATGTAGAAATAGCTAGCTGGTAAGAAACGTGGCCAAAAAAATTTGATTCCACGTAACTTTTTGTTTCCATATTTAATTCCGCACCTCCTAATTCCGCACCTCCTAGTTTAATCTCAGTACAGGTCGAGTTCAACCTATGCAAAAATTGAAACAGAAGATTTTTCAGCTTATTTCTAATGGAATTGGACCTTTATGAAGGTAAAGATCACCCTATTTTAGATTAACTCAGAATGCCTAATTTTTGGACCAAATGCATCCCTTTTGCTTTCAATCCTCTTATAATGAAGCACCTAAAGCATAAAAACAAACAAATTAAATATCGAATTACCATCAATATACATCAAAGCACACTAATAAGACATGTTAACTTAGGAAAATATCTGCGCGACAGCTATTACCATTTTGTAACTATTTTATTAATACCAATTGGTAAAATCAATTTAGTAAATAATGGATAATTAGACTCGGACATCATATTTTTTATTTGCCAACTTGCCAAGAACTTTACGAGATTAAATTTTGTTAGGATCATCCTAAAAAGGGGTGGTTTTAGGATTCCATTAGGATGGTGCCATCTAATCAAATCTTATCAAATTTGAATCATCATTAAATCCTAATCTACACCTTACCACACCTAATTAAATTTTTATTAATTACTTAACCTCATTAAAAAATTAATAAAATTTATCAAAAAAAGTCACGGTGCAAGTAAAAAAAAGAAGTAAGTTAAAAATAAAATTTTCTAAAAAAATTATTCAATTTTAACAAAGGTTAAGTAATTAATAAAAATTTAATTAGGTGTGATAAGGTGTAAATTAGGATTTGTTGATGATTCAAATTTGATTAGATTTGATTAGGTGGCACCATCTTAGTGGAGTCCTAAAATCACCCCTTTTTAGGATGATCCTAATAGAATTAACACTCAGAACTTTACAAACAAGTTGGAGATCTTTGACAAATATATCTTATCAACAAAATATTATTATTGCTAGCTAAGCTTGTCACTAAAACAGTAAAAAAACTTCATGTGTTTGTACTTTTATACATTTGTATCTTTTTCCATGCACATTAGATACTACATTATAATTTAAACAAAAAAAATTACCTCATGACAGAATCATCGCAAATTTAATAAAGAGATTGAATAAAACAAAATAAATAAAATTCTTATAAATAGAAGATAGTATAAGGTCTGGCCAAAAAAAAAAAAAAAAAGAAGATAGTATAAGGTGAATGGTTCTTGCATACACCTAAACATGATTTTTCAAAATAGTTAAATTTGCTCCTTCAAAATTGACCAACAAATTCAGATTTTAGATTATAACTTTATTCTCATAATTCTCATCTGAAGCCTTAAAATTTAAACATAATATCCGATAAAAAGGTGAAAAAAAACATAAAGTTTTGAATGATTTAAGATTTAATTTTCTAATCATTAAGTTATAATAAAATGTTTTTAATGGCTACTCTGACAAATTTTCACTTCAAATATCATGAAAAGAGTATAAAATTCAAAAGATTGATTATGTTGGTGTGTGAACCACTTTAACATTCTGGCAAAAGAAAAAAAAAACATTAACATGTAGAAGCACTATTCTAAAAGTACTTGAGAATTTATATTGTTTGATCTGTTATGTTCTTTTTGTTCTTTGGTTGGTTCAAGATATTTTTATATTTCAAAATAACGAAATGAACTTTTCAAATATATAGGATCATCATGACTTTTTTGCTTTTCTTATTCTAATAATAATAGTAATAATTTGCAATCTATTTCTATAGTTTTTTTTTGGCATCATTCTATTTTTATAGTTTAGAAATTGTATATCCTAGCTCACCCTAATAAAAGACAAATGAATCAGAATTTAATTTGAAATCATTAATTTGAAAATAAATCCTAGTTTTTTTTATAGAAAAATAAAAATCATAGTTATATAATGTAGATGGATGAAGGAATATTATATAGACCAACGAGGAGTTGGATTAAGTAGTAAGCGCCAAGCGGTTTGTTCGAGTTTAAGCAGGTCTCAGTTTCGAGACCTTGCGTACGCAGCTAACTCGTTGATAGACTCACCTACTAAAACTAGGTACGCGACGCGGATCGCATCTGAATTCGTTAGAGCAAAACTCTAAATACCGAATGAGTAAAAAAAATAATATTGTATAGATATATATCATATATATATATATTATAAAAAAAAATTAATTATAGGAAGTGAAAGTACTAAAAATCCGGTCAAAAGATTTAACTTTATTAATTTGATTATTATTTAGCTTAGTTTTTTCGTCATTTCAATATTGGTTTTTTCTTTATTTTCACAAACTTCTAAGGGCAGTTTTGTCTTTCTAATAATTTAAATTATAATATAATATAACATATTTATAAGTGATTTGGCTAAACGATCAATTTAATATTATATAATTTTCTCTTCGGTTATCCGATCAAGGTGATTTAAGTAATTATTAAAAGATTGTTCTATGATCTACAACTTTCATGAAGCACTCGCAAACTAAATTTTATGTTTCAAGTATCAAAAATGCTTCCGAAAAATTTATTGTTTTGGTTAATGAGAATAAATGGTCCATTTAATATTATGTAACTTTTGTTTCAGATGTCTGATTGAGGTGATTCAAGTGTCTCTTGAAAGGTTGTCCCATGATCTACAACTTCCTTGAAGGACTCGAAAACTAAATTTAATATTCAAGGTATAAAAAATGCTTCCAAATAATTAGTTGTTTCCAAATAATATTCACGCAGTGAAACAGGCGGGCTCTTATCTAGTATAATTAATACTTTAACCTAAAATCGTCACTTAAAAGAAAAACATCATTACCATGGATTTTTTAGCCACTTTTAATGAATTTCAGATTGAGACATCATGATTTGTAATTTGCCAACTTGCCAAGAACTTTACACCTATGTTTGAGATATTTGATAAATATCTCACAAACAAATTGTCGTTATCTATGCTAACTAAGCTTGTCACTAAAACAAAATGATGGATAAAAAAAATCATTCCCTCCCCTAGAGCTCCCTTAGTTTCGTGGTGAGTTTCGTGGTGAGATTAGGTGTGGTGAGATAAAAAGTAGCTGTGGTTGTAAAATTAGTAACCGTAACTGTGAGAAAATATGTGTTTGGTGGATAGCTGTGGCAGTGAGATATGAATAGAAAATTACTACTAAAGATATTTGTATAAAATATTTTATATATTTGATTTTTATTTATGTATTAGTAACTTTTTATTATTATGAATTTATTTAAATTTTATGTAAATAAATAAATTTATATATTTATTTACTTATTATTTCCTAATTTTTTGTTCTTCATTTAAGTGATCAACAATACTTAAACTTTAATTTTTTACATTGACAGTTAATTGCTACCTATGAAGTATTTATATTATTTTTAATAAAATTATTTATTTACATATTATTAAAATGTCATTTAGAATATATATATATATATATATTAGTAAAATAAGTTTTTTTTTTGAAAAAAAAAGACAAATTTTGAAGGTGGATATTATAGGAAAAGTATTAAATAATCATGGATAAAAAAGGAAGAACAAAAAAGTTCCTCCAACAGCCACCCACTGCAGCTCCATGCTCCAGCCAAAATAAGGAGCTTTGCCATGTCCACATAGGACAAATTAATTTCACCATTAATTTCACCTAAGGTCACACGAGGCGACTTGAAACCAAATGCGGCTTATAAGTGCCGCACCATTGTAACAAAGGGGCGCTAGGTGAGTACACATATGTCTTCCTCTCTCCTTTTGTGAGGCTTCTTTGTGTTTATTGTTGGTCTCAAATGTGGTGTTAGAGAGGGGTGAATAGCCCACTTCGTAAATTCTTTCAACTCAATAATCTTTCTGCAGCACAGAGAATTAGTGCGGCCAGATAGAAGAGATAAACTAGTGCGACTAAACAAATAGCAGATATATAGCACATGCAATAAATGAAAGTGACTGAAAATGAGGAATATTCCAGAGAGAGTTAATGCAGAGGGCAGGGAAGAACAGAAGAATGAATGGCAGTAATAAAGACTAATAAAGACAATATAACTAAGACGGATTAGTAATTGCTTAGCTTGACACGCGATTTATAGAGGTTCGGTCCACCTGACCTACGTCCTCTACCTTGATCTTCCCAATCAAGGATTTTCACCAAATCCACTAATCCGATGTAGTTACGGGCCTACACCAAGCCTTCCCCAAGCTTGAAATCCACACAAGCTAACACCCTAGCTCGAACAAGTGCTCCCCGCACTTAACCACAATCGAATAAACAAAGTTTGAAGTGTTTAAACTGATCCTAAGTGATCGAAATACACAGAGTAAGAGCTATGCAAGATTTACAAGAAAAGAGTTAAGAACTGTCTTGCTAAAGACTAAGCAAATACAAAGAATAAGAGTGTTGTACGGTTTGGAGAAGATTCTTGAGAGTAAATTCTTTCAAAGGAGTTCTTCAATGCTCAAAACTACTTCACAACGGTCATTTCATGTCTTAAATACATATCTGCTGAAACTAGCCGTTGGAGCGTCTTTTTGAATCTTAATCCCATTATTTTGTTGTTTTCCGATGCTGTGAAAAACTATCAGGATGTGTTGTCCATCTTCTTTTAGTCCCACTAAATTGTGCTTGGTGGCACTAATATTGCTCTTTCTTGTATTCTTCAGTCACTTCTTCATATGCATTCTCTTTTGTTCTGACTTTAGTCCCACTGAGATGATTGTTGAACTTGTTGTGGACTAAGTCTTCTTCAATTTCGTCTAAGCACCACTCACTATGGAGGGATTCACATAGTGTGTTTCTTCTGTGATATTGAGTCTTGTTAGATAGGCTTGCGCCTGAGCATATATTAAGTGTCACTCAATTTGTCACTGCACACTAGATAGTTTTGTTAGTCCCACTAATATAGAATGTTTTGTTATCATCAAAAACTATATGGAGTCAAAATTTATCTCAAGTTTTCTTTGTTTTTCACCGTTTCTCGTCATTTCTCTTCATTTGTCTTTTTTTTTTTTTTCTGATTTGTTGAATCTTTATTGTATTATATTATCTTTGAAATTTTGGGTTTTTAGGGGGAAGGTTTAGGTCTCTTTGTTCTCATCTTGCGTTTGAGAATGGATCATAGAGTTTTGTATCTCTTTTAGGATTTGGTGTTTTCCTGCACATTCTAGACCTTCATTAGGTTTTAGTAGGTGTTGTTTGTTAATAGGACTAAAAAAAAAATACTTTGTATCTAGTCTACTAGGAAAATCCAAGTTGTTTCCAAATCTAGCTTTAAGGGGTCTCATGTTTTTTTTTCAAAATAAAAATTCAAAAAAAAATGATTTTTTTTTAGAAAACATATATTTTGTTAAAAAAAATTTTTTAATAAAAAATTTGACGTGGACTGTGCCACATTAGCAATGCAGTCAAAATGTTGACGACGTCATTGCCACGTCAATGAATTTGATGGTGCAACTATAGCTAACGTGAGGGGCTTAATTGTTCTCAATACTTTAGTACAGGGACTTACTGAAATTGGGAGTGGAGGGACCAAATTGCACAAAGGCTCTAAGTACAGGGACTAATTATGTACTTTTACCTATGATTATATGAAACAAACCATGGTTAATCGAAGAGTTGTTCTTGGAGTCTTGAAGAGCGTGAGGCATGAAAGAGATGCAATGATGATAAGGGAATTGTTGCAAAATTTGTATAGGTTCCCATTCAATATGGAACACTTAGGGTTTGTTTGATAGGAAGGAAGGAAAAGGGTAAGGAAGGAAATTTGTTCAATCCAAAGGTTAAGCTACAAAGTAGCATGTATGATTGTGCATCACAACCATTGAATTGAGCAAATTTTCTTCCTCACCCCTTTCCTTCCTTCCTACCGAACGGACCGTGTAGACACCCATTTCTGCCCATATCCTTTAATTTAAATTAATTTGTTTCAATTTGGTTCATTACCTTTCATATTACATCTGCTTGTTTAGTTGGAGTTCAAATTGAAAGAAGCACAAAAAGAAATTTCATTTTACATGGCATATTTGGTTACTTTGCATTAAATGCGCATTTGGTTGTTTGACATTAAATAGCTTTTACATGGAATTACTTTAGTTAGGTTACTTATCTTAGTGTGGAATCAATTGGAAAAAAAGTCATTTAGGTTCGAGTATTAATTAAATTGCACCATTTCTTTACTTTACTTAGGGAAGATCTGCCTTTCTATTTGTAGGTACATATAAGATACATGCCATAATTTCTTTACAATATTACTCCTGCATAAAATACAACAAAGTATGTTTCATTATTTTATTTCACATTTCATCTAGTCACCTGCATTGACCTATTTCATTCCATAGTTTGCATATAGTCAATTATCTTGTATCAATAAAAAGGATTGGTAAATTGCATTTGCATAAGAAATTTAAACAAGTCATGTTCATTCTCCATTCACTGAATTACATATAGTTTCATTATTTTATTTCACATTTCATCTAGTCACCTGCATTGACCTATTTCATTCCATAGTTTGCATATAGTCAATTATCTTGTATCAATAAAAAGGATTGGTAAATTGCATTTGCATAAGAAATTTAAACAAGTCATGTTCATTCTCCATTCACTGAATTACATATAGTTTGCATATTAGTATTAATTTGAGTTAGTAGTTATGGTAGGCAAAGATTCCATCCGCATATTTCTCTTCTTCAACTTTGTTTGGCAAACCTGCTGAAAACAAAGAAGGAAAGGAAAATTAGGAAGTTCAGAAAGTCCAAATTACAAGGTCATTTAGTCATTTCCACTGCACATGTCAGTATTTCATTTTAGCAATCATATCACTTTATTCAGCATTAGAAGTATTAGACATTTGAGCATACATGGTCACTAAAGTACAAAGCATTTTAGTTAACAATTAGAGGATAAGTTTTAGCATGGCACATTCACATTTTATTTTGTCTTTAGTACTAATTCATGCTAATCATCAAGTCATTGTCCAACAAATCCGAGGGCTAGGAATGCAGCAACTACCCTTTGTCAAGATGATCAAAATCAATTGCAGGGGAAACAATTAGGCAGATATACATGCATTTTGATAGGATGCAGTGTAAGTGGGTGCAGTGAAGGATTACAAATCCAACTCAACAAAATCACAGGATCAAAGTCAGCCAAGCAGAATCATGTATAGTCAAATAGATCAATGGCAGACCTTCAAGCATGGACAAAAGTATTCAAATGCAGAAATACCTTAACAAGTCAGTAAAGCAGAGGATACCTGAGGGGAGATTCCTTCAAACGAACTCCTAGTGCCAACTCATACTGCCACCTCAGCCAGTTTCTTTCTCCAACCACCTGCACATGAGAAGGGGGAAGGAATCAGTTAAGAAAAAAAAACAGGGAAAATATAATAAGGGAAGAAATTACAACCAAGGAGGGGATAAGAAGAAAAAGATGGTTAATGAAAAGGGGGGGGATTCTTCTCTCTTTCAACTCAGTCTCTCTCTCCACCCCAAAAATAATACACACACTGAATTGAACACATAGAGCTCTCTCTCTCTTTTTTTTTGGCTTCTTCACCCTTTGAATTGGAAAAAAGAGAAAATCACATACACTCTCTCTCAACAAAAAATCCGGGAACACTCACCATACACACAATTCAAGCTCTCTAGTCTCTCGCTCTCTCTTCCCTCTCGAAAGAAATCTCCCTCAAATTTCTTTAAGTTGAAAACTAGGGCACGTAATAATAAATTAGGGGTTTCCGATTGAAGCAATCTCACCTAAAATTGAACCGACAAACTGATAGAGGATAGATAGCAGAGTAAAACCTCAAAGTTTGAGGCCATTCCAACGGTGGAATCTCCATATTCCGAACATTCAAGGCGCGGGTCACCGCCGAAATCGCCCAAATTCGAAGATCCTGGTTCGTGGGGGACCGTACCAAGCTTTGAAGGAGAGGTTCAAGTGAAGGAGGCCATTGAAGCTTCAAGTTCGTGATTTGCAGAGGATAGAAAGCTAGGGTTTTCTCTTTTTGTTTGAGCGTTGAGCGAGGAAAAAGAAGAAGAAACTCGACAGAAAAAAGAAAAGGCTCTGAACTTAAAACAACGTCGCATCATATATACATATTTGTTATTTTGGCATTTAAAGTTTTAAGTGGTTTCGATTCAGTCCTTGCCTTATTGACTTGGTTTTAATTTTTTTTGATGGTTTCAATTTAAGTGCTTTGTTTGTTCTTTTCTTCAATTTAATGCCTTTTGTTCTTTAATCAAGAAATGAGTTAGAGTTATTTTGTGAGCCTTAAATTGATGAATATTGATGATGATTTATGTTTTAAAGTTCTAATTTGTTGATTTGTTAGTATTTCTTGCTAAAGTTGTTGTTTTTATTTATTTATAGCATGGACTAAGTTTACAAAGACCATAAATGGTGATGTTTAGAATTTGGTTTGATCGAAGTTTTTTTAGATTTAATTTGAGCTTGAAAAATCAAATCTTTTATTTGACAGTTTAAATTTTGAATTAGGGTTAACTCAAGAATGGGTCTTGATATCTTCTTGAATTGATTTTAACTATAAAGTTACATTCTTTATTTAAAGAGCTTGATTTTCTTTAAATTAAAATTAGCTTGTGAAGTAATTGTTGGATCACTTTTGGGCTAATCTTAATTTGGAAACCAAACTTTAAATTAAGAGTTTAATTTTTGGATTAAAACAAATTTGAAAGGGATTAGTGGATCCTTTTGGGAGTTAATTTTAATTTAAAATTAATTTTTTGGCCTAAGATTTGATTTTTGGGTTGTTTTGATTAAAGTTCCAATTCAGCTCATGTATGTCCTTTAACTTGTGTTTCCGTTCTTTTAAAGACTTTTATTTTCTTCCTTGTTCAATTTGGTCCCTGATTTTAGAAATCATGTTAGAATTGTGCAATTGAGTGTTTGACTTAGGTTATTGCTTTTAATTTGTGCTTTTGCTTTCCTGAATTTTGTTAATCTTCTACTTGATGTGCAGAAATGTCTCCAGTTTGTCCAATTCGACCCTTAGACTTCCATTTCTTTAAGTTATTTGCTGTTTAAGTTTTTGGCTTATTTAAGTCATGGGATTTGTAATAAGTTAGTAATTTAGTGTAGAGATAAAATAGAGCTTAATTGCATGCATATCATGTTTATTTGTAATTAATTATATCTGTTTGCATGTCATGCCACTTTAATATGGTTGATAACCGTAACCTTTCCGAAGAAGAGGCATTCAGAGAGTGATCGAGTTTTCGGGGCCACTGAATGTCTCCAAGGATGAGACGGTTCTTCTCGGAATGCGTCGGGGTTCCGAACATATATCCCGGGAAGGGCTTTCGATAACCCGGGCTACGTGAATCAACCTTAATAACCGGAGTTTGCATTCATCATTTCATACATGCATTAATCAAGATTTAGGAAAATCCAAAAAAAAAAGAAGAGGAAAAAACTGAAAATTAAAAGATGTAATAAAATTAGTTTTGAAAAAAAAATGTTTTTTTTATAATGTTCTCTTATTTAGTTTTCGAAAATTCAAGAAAAAGTAATTAAAGAGTTTTCAAAAAAGAATGTTTTCTACTAATTTCAGAGAGAGAGAGAAAAAAAGAGATTTTGGAAAACCAATAAAATTAATCAAGTTTTGAAAAAAAAATGAAAAAGGTTTTGTCACAGCATTTTTAAATATCTTCCCGGTGTGGAAGATTCAACAAGAGAACAAACAACAAAAGAGGATTAAAGATAGAATTAATCGACGATTGTTCGATTATATTCTTTCGAAATTCTCGACATTTAAATTTATTTTAAAATTTGATTTTCTTTTTACTTTACAACCTTTTTTTAATAATCAAAGATAGGATTAAAAGCAACCAATTCTTCTTTTTGACCCAATAGATCTAGTTAGACCCGAGGTACCGTCATTTGACGGGCATTTGGGGGTGCTCATCCTTCCCCAAATGTAACCGACTCCCGAACCTAGATTTAGGTTACAAGACCGGACCTTAGTTTTAGTGGGTCCATTGCCGAGCTTTGAACTTAATTTAGTTTAGGTGGCCATTAGGTGACTAGTCACACCTTAGAATTCTGATTAGTGGCGACTCCTTTTCATTCGTCGTTTCGGCAAGGTTCCCCAGACCCAAACGTTTCGACAGACGGTGATGAATAAAGCTTTGGAAAATGGACCATCGTTTTGTCTAAACTGAAGAAGTGGGAGGTAGGGCTATTGTACACTAAAGCAGTCTTGAACCACAATTATGTACCAAAAAAGAAAGATGTGGGAATGTAAATAAAACTGCTCAAATGCAATTTTGCACCCTTGTCAAAAATAACACTTTGCACTCTTCTTTATTTTGTGACACTTTGCACTCCTTTTTTTTTGACATTTTAATAGGATTAGACGTAGCTATAAATTGAATGCATGCTTTGGTGTCAGTTCAGAAGGAAGGAGTGGAGGTTTAACCATGTTATGGGATGAGCTATAGATTTGGAGTTGATTAGTTTTTCGTGGCATCACATTGATATGTTAGTAGATGAGAAGAATAAGGGGCTTAATGCACTTTTTCACCCCTGAATAAGCCTCTAAACTTCAATTTTGACCAGATGATCCCTTATATAGACGACACTATAACAGAGTCGCCAAAAAATGTCACATCAGTTTGCCATGCGTGGAAAGAAAATGCCACGTTAGAAAGTAAGAATTGTGTTTTTCTTTTTTTAAAAGTTTTACAAAATTGTTTGCTGCAGCCATAATAACAAACTTTAATTTTTTAAAACTTTTTAAAACTTTTTTTTTCTAAAAAAATTATATTTTTTGGCGTGGTATTTTTAGCTATGTGGCAAGCTAACCTGATTCCTTGACAACTTCGTTAGGGTGCCATCCAAAAAGGATTCATCTAGCCAAATTTGGGAGTTCAGGGGTGGAATTGGTCAAAATTAAATTTCAGGGGCTTATTTGGCTATTTCCAAAAAATTCAAGTGCGGAAAAGTACATTAAGCCGAAAGATGGGTCAAGCAAATGGAGATCGACATGTTTTTATGGAGAACCAGACACCAATAAGAGGATATTGTCTTGGCAACTTTTGAAAAGTATTGCCAATAATTAAGAAGAAAAATGGTGTTGCTTGGGTGATTTTAATGAGATTATGTGGACGGATGAGAAAAAAGGGGTCCGCTACGATCCGGAACTCAAATGTAAAAGTTTAGAGTGCATTGGCCGAATGTGATTTGCATGATTTGGATTTTATTGGAGCCCTTTTTACATGGAAACATGGGATGAAAATAGTGTTATTAGGGAAAGGTTGGACCGTGGTGTTGCTACATCGGTCTGGTTAAACTTTTTTTCCTACTACCATGATTCATCATCTTTACTTTTTTGTCTCTGACCATGTCCCCGTACTTTAAGAACCATTGTTGCGCCAATAATTCCCTAGTGCGCCTAGAAAGGTCTTTGAGACGAAATCTCTTTGAGGAAAGAGAGAGGTTCGAGGCGTGCCAATTATTTTTGTAGAAAAAATAACAAAAAGCTTTTGTGAAATTGATAATTAAGGAATCAAGCTCGTAAAAGTGAGAAAGATCAGATGAATTGTGAGTTCTGGTTTAAAGTCACAGAAGACTGTTTAAATCATTAAACCTATTGGATAATTCTTGAGTAATAAAGTGAGATTGATGAAGAGAGACAATAAAAAGTAGATTATCACTAGAATTGTAGAAACAAGATTACACCTTGTAAAAACAAGGGTGATGAAACAAGATTACACCTTGTAAAAAGAAGGGTAATGTGATCGGTCGTTAGCAAATCACAAAATAATTCCCACAATTTCCTAACTAAGTAGATAGGGCAAGCAGGGGTCGAATCCCACAGAGAAGGGGAATAGACTTATCCAAAGATAAATCCTCTCTAAGGATCATTCAAGAACAGGGGATTAAATAGAACAATTGAAAAGAAAAGCAATTAAACTAAAAACAAAGCAAACTAGATTAAATTTAAACTATAGCAATTAATAAGGAAAACAATTATAAGAAAGCATACTTCTTCTCCAATGGTAGAAATCAATCAAATTTAACCATGGATCCTTGATTTAAAAGATGAATTTAATATTTTCTCAATTAAACAATTGGTCTATAGATAAATCTCTAACATGTATATTAGATAAAATTACTTGTCTATGGCTTAAATTATCCCTTTTATTCAAAACAACTAATTGCCAATTAAGGTTTATTAATTGTCAAGAACAAAGAATTAAGAACATCAATTCACAAGTATAATCAAACCTATTTAATTCAAGATTATTAGTCAAGAACAAATAAGATTTACCAATCCCTTGGAAGGAATTCTTAGTTCTTCATCCAATTGCTAAAAACAATTAAATCTGAATTATTAGTTCTAGACTTAATTTAGCTATAGATCTATCCAATTATATCAATACTGGCCACATAAATCGATAATCATCAAGATTATAAAATAAAACAGATTAGCGAACATATAAAACCAAGAACAAATATCAAATTATAAGCACACAAATCTCACCATAATTATTTGATTGAATTCACCAAAGGATAAGAAGTATTAAGAATTTAGCTACTCATGGTTCCATATCCATGAGAGGCATAAGAAAACTTACAGACTTGAAGGGCCGAAATCCTTCCTTGGCAAACCCTAAGAATATCGCACCCTCTGCTACAAGAAGAGGTGTCGACGCCCTTAGCTAAAACTAGAGAAAAACTTAAGAAAAAGAAAAAGAGAAAAAGATGTATCCAGTTGTTGTGTAATTGTGTTCTCTAGGGTTAACATAAGGTGGGTATTTATAGTGGACTAATTAGACTCCATATAGACTTAGGATTCGACCTAAACAACTTCCTAGGTCGATTTGGACTCTAACTTGGTCTCCAAGTTGGATTAAAGGTCTTCCTTAGAGTAAAATTCGGACTTGGGAAAATTCTAGAATCGTGCAGAAACTTCAAGGGCATTTTAGGCATTGAAGATGGTAGAACTGGGCTTCGAGTTTCAAAGCAAAGTTGTAGATTTCGGAGTCCTCTTTCCAACGCATATTCACATGCATTTTTTGGAGGTTTGAGTCAAAAGTTATAGCCTTTTTTACTGAGACTGCGCAGAATCCTAATCCAACTAGGATTAGTATTGCGGGAATTGGATATTTTCTTGGCCTTATGCGTCACAGATTGGGGCTTTGACTCCAATTGTGGGCCCAGCTGGCTGGTTATTATCCCATATAAAATATTCATAAGCCCATGTCTTCAAGGTCTTTCCAAAGCATGTCTTCATTCCTTCGCGATTTAATCTTAATCCTTAATTTTTGCTCCTTGAAATGATTCTTCAATGATCTTCATGACTTGAAATTAACTTCAATAAATCTTCAATCACGAACTTCGAATCTTCAAATCTTTACTCAAAAATGTTCAGTCCATATTTGTGACAAAAGTCATCAATTTAACTCCAAAAATAGAGAAAAACAACAAGTTTTCACTTTTTTTATCTTCAAGACATAAAAACACAAATACTTGTAAAATATGTTAAAATCACACATAAAAATACCAAAAAGCATAGGAAAATGATCATAAAAATAGGGTTAATTTTGGCTCGATCATGATGAAAAGTAAAAGACAAGGTTGATCAAACAAGAGTGTGCATCTCTGCAGGAGAGAAGTGTTTGCGCAGGGCAAAAGGTGTCCGGAGAGGCCTCTTTCACGTTGGAGGAGCTTCTTCTTATATAGCCAAGGTGCCGCCATCTTCTGCACTAATTAAGGGATTCAGTTTTAATGACCCACCAACCACAATATTGAAATGCCAACTATGTCAATTGATTTTTCTCTCTTAGGTCAACCCTCCCTTTGATGATAATTGATCTGCTCACCCATTTAACTCCTTAACTTTAGGAAATTGATCACAATCAAAATCATACGAATTAGTGATTTGATTTAGTCAACTTCTGATATTCTTCAACGTGTGAAAGCTTAATGAGTTCTCATGGGTGATGAACAAGATGCCAATTCCTTTCAAACAAGGCGCCCCCACCCAAGGCGTCGCTCACCTTAACATGACGTCATTGCTGGGCAGACCATCACGTTGAAGAAATTGGACCCAGGGTGGCCAAATGCCACTTATTGTCCTTGGGTGATCAACCATCTCATGGCGCCATCACCCAATACTTGGGTGACCGAAAATCATCCATGAGGTTGTGACATTATAGAGTTTGCGCAAAAGCCATCACCCCAACTTTTTTGGGTGGCCCTTCAATTTCATCGTCATCACCCTAACTTGGGGTGATCAAAATTTCCAACAGCACCACCCTAACATGGGGTAGCCAAAATTCCAAAACATGTCACCCATGGGTGATTGCAATTTCCAACAGCATCACCCAAGCTTGGGGTGACAAGGTTTTAATGCATACAAAAACCAAAATAAATTTTCAAGTATTTTTATAGGGTGGTTTGGGTTCTGGGACATGAGTAAAAGGTTTTGCCAAATCCTAATTGGATTAGGGTGGTATTAATTTAATCAAATTTGAACAACAATTCCTAATTTACCCAGGTGTAAATTAGGGTACAAACAACCATAAAACCATAGAGAAAAAAGAAGTTCGAAAAGGGCAAAGAATAATAAAATGAGTTTTTTCGAAGTTGGGTGGTTCAAGGAGCCTGAGTGTGAACAACTAGTTTGTGATACTTAGAGTATCTCTTGTGTACTACCTGTTATGGATCCGATTTAGAAAATATAGCGACACTTTGGGGTTGAAATTTTTCGGCAAATTTTCTGAATTCAATGATGAGAAGGAGCATTTAGAGAAAGAGCTACGGGAGTTGGCAGCCTCTATATAGTTAGTGATGATCTTGCTGATATCCAAGGAACTACTTCTAATTATTTCCAGATTCTCTTTAGCTCGAATGGCTCACTCATTGAACAAAGACAATATTTTGAACTTAATTCACCCTCGAATTTCTGCTGAGACTAACACACTTCTTTTGACAGATTTCATAGCTAAGGAGATTCACGTAGTTAAAACAAATGCATCCCACAAAGGCATCGGGTCCTGACGGCATGCCCACCTTTTCTTCCAAAAAAAGGGCATATTTTAAGTAAAGACATTGTTATGTTAGTTTTAGATTTTTTGGATGGTAGGTTAGACTTGCAAGATATCAATTACACTTGTATCATTCTCATTACAAAAGTTAAAAAAACCAAAAAATATGACCCAATTCCGCCCTATATTAATCTTTGCAATGTTATCTACAAGACTATTGTCAAGTCTTAGTCAATAGACTGAAGGTAGTTTTGCCCAGTTGCATTAGTGAGTTCTAAAGTGCCTTTGTCCCGCTCCTGTGGGGGTGGCTTAGTGGCAAGAAGCTGAATGTAAGGTTTTCGCAGGTGTGGTCATGGGTTTGAGTATGAGTAAACGCAATGTTTTTCTCACATAGACTCTTACTTGTCCCACCCTGTGTTAAGATCCACTCCTGGCATGGCCTACTATTGCCCACAGGTGTGCCCCTCACCATGGAGTTCCCGGGGTTTAAGAGGGAGCGGAGGACAATGAGTCCCTGGGGCCGATGACACCCACAAAAAGGCCCCTTTTTTTAGGCCAAAAAAAAAGTGCCTTTGTCCCTGGGTGATTGATTACTGATAATATTATTGTTGCTTATGAACTACTTCACTCTCTTAAGAGGCAGGGAAAACTATATGTTTTCCAGAGTTGTGTTTTTCAACATATATGCAGGAATGGCTATAGAGTTGCTCATGAATTAGCTCAATTTGGATTGTCGTTAGACCGAGAGATTGTATGGATAGAAGAGGTGCCTTCATGGCTTCAAGAATTTGTACTCAATGACTATACTTGTTATTAAAGAATAAAATCCGTTTTGACCT
The DNA here is from genome assembly GCA_001974825.2 of Corchorus olitorius. NCBI lineage: Eukaryota > Viridiplantae > Streptophyta > Magnoliopsida > Malvales > Malvaceae > Corchorus > Corchorus olitorius. Next base: position 57,716 of record AWUE01012310.1, read on the forward strand.
AAAAAAAGAATTGAGGCCCATTATATTAAAAAAATGAGGACTATTAAAATTAAAAGCTTTATTAAAAACGGAAAAAAAAGGAAATATTACATCCAAATTGTTAACTCAACTGGTAGGTGTACTCGTACCTGAACCATAAGATTCTACATTCAAGTCCCACTTCATGGGGGTTTTGTCCAACTTTATATGGGTTATGTGACTCTTTATGTGGGTTTGGTTTTTATGCGAGTTCTGTTTGTATTGTGATTTCTCATTAGATTATTTGAATGGCAAATTATACAATACACCGGCGGTGGAGTTTAGAAGATTACACAAGCGGGTCCTGAAGGGTGACATGTGTCCTCTAGGGACTAGATTGAAATATTTAAAACTTAATTAATTCAAAAAATAGACATGTGTCAACTCCACAACCCGCTTGTGGAGTCCAAAATTTACACCGCCGGTGTATCAAATAATTACCCTATTTGAATATATAGATAGATATCTTACTGATTTGGCAAAAAAAAAAGATATCTTATTGTAATAAAACTTCCGAATATTATAATTCCCTGAAAAAGAAAATTATTGGCATGATGCAAACAAATTTGGCCTGGTTAAGTTGTTACCTCTATTAAAATAGTAGAGGTAGTTTATATAGTGATTTCGTAATAGATGTAGTTTTGGTGAATATCACCGGGAGGGAGGTCCCTCTACTATATGATTTCTATATTTTGGTTCATGTATTTTTTTTCACAATTATCCCTTTACTATCAAAAGCGTTCCCCGCGGTGCCTGGCGTTATCGAGCCGTGATAGACCCATCAAAATGGCTAATATGGCGCTAATGCCGTTTAATAAGCTAACGTGGCATCCAAGTGTCAGTGACATGTCAGCTTATTAGACAGCTTTAGCGCCATATCAGCCATTTTGACGGGTCTATCACGGCTCGATAACACCAAGGATTGGTGAATACTTTTGATAGTGGAGGGACCATTTTGCAAAAAAAAAAAATACAGAGACTAAAATGCAAAAAACCGTATAGTAGAGGGACCTCCTGATGATTTTCACTTATAGTTGTATTGCGATTTTTCATTAGATTGTTGAGCGTATAGAAAGATTTGAGAAGATATTGTATTCCTAAAAAAAAATAAAATTGACGTGATGCAAACGCATAGAACATGACAATTTTAATGGTCACAAATTTAATCATGAATCATGTAGAACAGACATATATATAAATAAATATAATAAATAATAATAATTTTCTACCAAAAATATAATAATAATATAATAAAATCATAGTAGCAGTGATGAAATACGCCAACTGATTCTATTTGGATCAGCTTCAGTTATTTTTAGATTTAGATCTATCAGTCTCTGTTACAAATCTCCCCCTCTACATTCAACAAAAATTTTCCCTTTTCTTTTCTTTTCCTTTTTTCCCTCTCATGGATTCCCTCTCTCTTCACCACAATGAAACAGTCGCCAAACCTCAGACTCTTTCACTTCTTGTTTCACTAAAAATCTACTGCCACTCAAACTAAAGCCTTCAAATTTGTATTCAGACAGTGGAAACTCAAAATGGGTTGTCTTAGAATTGCTTCAGTTTTGTTCCCACTGGTTGTAATAATAAGCATAAGAAGTTGATTCCTTTTTCTTTCTTTCTTCTTTGGTCAAAAGGGGTTTCTTTTGCAAGGACATATATAGGAAAAAAATGATATCAGCAGGGATAAATTTGGTGATGACAGTGATAGGATTCACAGTGAGTACTATGTTCATAGTGTTCATTTGTACACGTTTGGTTTGTGCTCGGCTTCAGCTCAATGCTTCTCGGAGATCTTTTCCTGTTGCTTCAAGATCTGATCTTAGTATAGTAAGTCTTCTTTCTTCATGTTTTATTTTTTGTTGGACCAAAAAAGTTGTTTGCCCTTTTTGTCTTAAATTCTTAAATTTCTAGAACTTGGGTTCTGCACTTCTCTTCTGTTTGTGTTGGTTTTATAGCAAATCTGGCTTTGTTGGGTTTTCAGCTTTCTGGTGGAGAAAAGGAAAAAGGTGTTCTAAAGAAGGCCTTATTACAATCGCTTTTACTAACTGGGAATTCTGTTTTTTTTTCTTCATATTTTGATACTATTGTTACTCAGTAATTAGCACCAAAACATGACTTTTCTGGATATTGAAGAGAAGTTTTTAATCTTTTAAGCAGGAATAGGAATCGGCTTTGGTCCTTTTCTAAGTGGCATTTGGTAAATACTGTTAGGCTTTAGCTGCTTCTGATTGTGATTGTTACTGAGCAAGCTATGTGGTTTTGAGTTTCAAATATTTTCCCCCTTAAAAATTTTATAAAGTTGAAGTTTTTGTTTTTTCTGCTTTAATGTAATTGACTTTGAGGAAAAAACAAAGAAAAAGAATGAGGAGAAAAGATTTGACATTTTAGGTATAGAGGTTGGTATCAGTACATGATAGGGAATCCATTTAGTTAAAACCAACCAGAACAGAAAAGAAAACAGAAACTGTGGGGCGGTATTGGTGGTGGTGGGTGGTGGGGTGGGGGGGGGGGGAGGGGGGGGGCGGGCTTATCAGTAAATTGGAGTCATTTTTTATGCATTTTCTTTTTCTGCTATTGCTTCCATCCATTATGAAGTGATCCTTATTCCTTATTGATGATTAATATTTTATGGTACAGCTTGAACGGGGCTTACATGGTCTTGAGCCAGTTGTTGTTGCAAACTTTCCTACGAAGAAGTTCAGTGACGAGTGCTTCTCAGCTGCAGAAGATGCTCAGTATGTTCTCAGAACCTTGCTTGATTCAGAAAGTACTTTGTGTTTCTTTATCCTATTATATATACAGTTCTGTATGCATCCTTCTGTCGTGTTTGTGAGGCTTAGAATATTATCGAAGTATAATACCTAATGAAGCAGTGTGACATATTGAAAGATTTTGCTTTAAGGTCATGAAGCATACATAAAGTCAGATATATGTATTAATAGACAGGTCTTGAACCCGACCATGGAGATTGTTCAGATATAGAAGCTATTTCCTTGACTTGACAACAACGAATACGTATTTCTTTTTGTAATTGGCCATATATATCTTCAGATTCGAGACACTGATGTTTCGGTTCTAATAGTTTTTCCTATTCTTACTGAACCTCTTATTCAAGCAAAGAACAGAGTTTAAATAACATTGAGAGAAGAGATGGTGCCGATCAGTGTTTCTAGAATTGGAGATAAAATATAACCAGTGAAAGAGGAATGTATTTGGGGTAGTTGCAATCTTGTGGCAGTTAAAATCTTGAGTACATTTTGAATTCAGGGTGTCAACATTCATCTTTGACGAGTAACAATGATATGTTACTAACTGTGAAATGCATTCATATCAAGCAATCCTCTAGTCTAGTCTAACAAGCCTTTTTGTTGGGTGCTTACAGCCAATGCTGTTTATTTCTTTCATCTAAGTATGTCTTTTCATATTTTGCCGGTATAGCAGTATTACTTTTAGAAAGGGGCATATAGAGTTGGAGTATGCATCATTGATACAAACATTGTTATGGTGATATATTACCTTGTTGCCAACTTGAATCCAGAATTCAGAATTGCTAGTAATGCAAATGCTTACAGCAACTTGCCAAACAGAGGATAATCAAAATGAGAGAACGGCTGCTAAAAGGCAACTTGCATTTTAATTGCTGTATCAAACATTATAATTCACATTTTTTTTCTCTCTTCTTAAATTTATCTGGGATGTTTGAAAGCACGTAGTCATCTTCTCAATGCTTCCTTAATCCACATCCAAAGTGTTAATTTGCAGCTTGCTCCTTGAATTCCCCAAAGTGAGTGTGACTTTTGTTGGCCAAGTGGAAGCAACACTTAAAACTCTTACCATGTTTGTTGAGAGAAGTTTGGAACATTGGAGTTCTCCAATTCTTTTAGGGATAGAGACCGCCTTCTTGCATTCTTGACCCTGTGTGCTATGGACATGCCATATTCTTAAACTTGATTCAAACCTTCTGGCATTTTAATGACTGTAGTCAAAATTGATCCTTCACTTGAAGCGTTTAATGGTTGGTCAGTAAAAAGAATTTCAGGTGTGAGTGTGAAAGATGGAAAATGCTTTTCTTGCATTTTTGAGCAGTTTGGGCAGCTAAACATCCTGTTTCCTTATTCACTTCTTGACAAGATTTTCAGAGTAGTGAAAATTTATCTTGCAAGCTTCTGGTTTCTTAATTGATAAAGTTGGTCAAACTTACATTTAATGGCCCTTTTGATGTTTTTGAGAGGGGTGGTGAAGAGCATAGTCATGAAAAGTCTGTCAAACTGTGTTATCTATGTAGCTACCTTCTTCTATAGGCCATTGACATGCTATACAAAAAGTAGACTTTTAAGAATTTATGCACAACAATAATTGCTAACCTCACTAACTTGATGTTGACCTAGAACATAATCCACTTTTGATGGATAAGAAATTGTCCCCACTTATCATCAAAGTGGAGGTTTTCTTATTTATTTATTTTAAATTTATTTATACTTACATTAAAACCATAATCCTGGTAAGGAGCTGCCTCTCTGCTCCTGCCCAGAAGGTTCTACTTTAATCCTATCCAATCAACATGTAGTATTTTGCTCCTTTGTGTGTGTGTGTGTGTGTGTGTGTGTGCTTGTGTCCATTGTGGGTTGGCGCTGGTGCTGGTTCATGAAGGTATGACTATTTAGGAATAGGTATTTTTGATAATAATATTTTGCATAATGATTTCCTTAATATCTACCCTGCCATCTTTTCTGCAGCAGTAATCTCCAAAAGAAACCAAATACATGTGCTTCATATAACTAAGCCACTAAGATTGTTCCAGAAGTTGGTTTACAGGCAAAAATAGGCATCAGCCATTACTTAAGGATCACCCCGGGATATCCCCACATGTAATTTTTCCAGCATATATTATTTCCTTATAGAATTTCTTCTTAGTCAACTTCAGGTCTAAATTATATCTGCATGTTAGATCTGGTAGTGGTATTGTCTCTTATCCTCGAAGCTGGGATTTATCAGCGCCTGTTCTACACCCCTTAGAATTCATTGGATTAATGCTATGCCTTTTTTATTTTTTTCTTTTTATTTCTTTCCCTGAGCCCTTCTTTTGTTTGACAGCTTATCATTGGTTCCCTGACAATATGCACAACATGCTTGAACTAAAATTCGGGGTTGCCTTATTTTAAGTCATTATTCTAATGATGATCCAGTACATTAGAAGAAAATAAAAGGATTGACTAGTTCAAGATTTTAGGTATAGCTTTGCTATATGTTGAGGATTCATTATTAACACAGATTCATTTTTTTTTTCCTAATAATTAGTTTTGCTCGTTCTATCAAGTATTAAGGTTTGGCTTGTGATATAATAGTAACAGTGTTATATAAGATTATAGCGGCTTTTGGATAATAATGATTGGTAATATCACCCTCTTGGGCCTCTCTTCCCTTCCCTTTTCTTTATGCTTCTCCCTTCTGCTGATTGTTTTTACTCCTTTTTACCCTCTTCCTATCTTGTAGCACATCAGTGGATCTAGTGGATGGTCCACATGATGATTTATCTACTCTATTTGAACACGAAAAGGGGAAAAATTACTACACTTAAAATACTTTGTTAGTGTCAAATTCATTGCACACTGGTTCTAAAGGAACAAATGGCTTGTGTTTGGAAATTGTCCTGAAATCTCCCCATGCCCCAAAAGTCATCTAGTTCCAAGACCATCATTTAATTTGCTGCCGACGTTACATGAGTTCTTTCCCCCATTATCATTTGCTCTGTCATAACCAACTTATGAAATTTCATAAGTTGGCTATAGCAGAGAGGGAATGATGATAATGGAAACCAAAATTTATGAAGTTGGCGACAAAGCAAATGATGGTAATCGGATCTAGAATGACTTTTGTTGCATCTTCATCCTCTGAAGTTCTGTTGTTTGTAATCACTGCTTGGTTGATTTACAATATGCCTATTTATCTCCTCTTGGTATCAACAGACAACAGGCATGTTTCTTTTAAATGAGTTGATTTTAAGGGAAGATTGGCAAAATAGTTTGCTTGGTTTAGAATTTTTGTACATATTTTCTTGTGTGGATAATTGTCTATAGCCTCTTAATATTATCAATATCCGGCTACTAAAAATATCACTATTAATACATGGCAGGTGCACGGTTTGCCTATCTGAATACCATGGTGAAGATGTCTTGCGGATTCTTCCCTATTGTGGGCACTCTTTCCATGTAACTTGCATAGATATATGGCTACAACAGCATTCCACATGTCCTGTTTGCCGAATATCACTGCGAGAATTTCCCGAGAAAAAACGCTTGATGCAACCATTGTTTAGTTCGGCCATCAGATCTCATTTTGGTATGGAATCCTTCAATACACATTCTTACAACTGTTTATCGAGAGGGCATGGCTTCCCGTCAAGAACACATGATAATCGTGGCATGGACCCAGTTCAAGACAATTCTTTCACGGCTGGAGGCAATGGAACTGAAGCGGGGGAGAACATGTCCCCGACAGCCGACGGCGATCAGACCATCAAAGACACAAGAAGCAAGCGTGTAGTAAGCCCATCAAATGCTTGAGTTATCTTAGGTTTGAACAATCTGATCTGAGTTTATTGAAATGTCTTTCTGTTGATGTATCTAACAAAAGTTGGAATCCAAGAGTCCACAAGAGTTCCTGCTTGCAAAGTGGACTTTTATCCTTCTTTTTGTGGCTTAATGTAAATATATCAAAAGTCAAATTTCATTGTATTCTATTTCTCCTTTCAATAGTAGCTGGTTTCTGGCAATATTGTTAGCTCAAATGTAAAACTAGCTTTAGCAGTACCTGCATTAGTAGAATGCCGGGCTCTTAGCTCTTAAGATCAAGAGTTTAGGTGAAGTGCTAGATTTTTAGCCACTACTCAGGGGATTCAATCTCAGCAATCTCTTGCAAATGTCCGGGAAAAAGGGGGTAAAAAACTGCATTTCTCGGTCAATGAAGCGGTAGCTCTGTTGTATTTTGTATTCTGTAAATGATTTCTTAAATTGGCTTTGTTAATGAGTTATTTTTATCTTGACGACGTGGCACATTTAAGGGTGTAGATTCAAAGCAAAATCACGTAATGGGATATCCTACCGTAAACTTGATTCTCCATTTTCAAATGCCCAATGGAGAGAGAAATTATTAACAGTGTGTTTGGATAAATTTTTTGAGGGATCAGTATAGGACAGGATAGGATGGGAAAGGAGGATTTTTTAAAGGAAAGCAAGGGAATGACCAATCCTTGTTTGGATTGTTTAAAATATAAAAAATAAGGAACATGAGAGATCACCTAACATTTAATAAATAAAAACTTTGTTGGTTCTTGTTGGTACTCCAAATTGGAGTACCAAAAAAGGTGGACTTATAAGGATTAAGGACCAAAATTGATCCTCCAAAACCCATGGACCAAATCTAATTTCTAATCCAAATATAGGTCACTAACTAAAAAGACCTCCCATCCCGTCCCGTCCTATCCCGTCCCTTACTGGTCTCTCAATCCAAACACACTGTAAGTGGAGAGGAGCCAAATCAAAAATTGAAATCATTGCTAAATTGGGAATCTGGCAAAAAGAGGCAAAGGCAATCCATTTGGATTTTGCCTGGATACGTTTGGATTTGATTTTAATGTACTGGAGTAATAATTTTTTTGTCTATAATTGGTTAACAAGCATACCCAACGACTAAGTACCCAAAAAGATATTGATTTTGCAATATGACCCCCCCAATACCTAGACATTATTTTTCAATTGCTGAAGTTTGAAGTTTTTTTTTCAATTAAGTCCATGTCCAATTGTCCATTCGTCTTTGATAATTCAGTAGGTTAACACCATCAAGATTTTAGAAATTCATGATCGGCGCAATGGTCACTGGTCAGCTCTTGAGGGGAATAAAAAACTTCTCAATACGTATGGAGCGGTTAGAATTCATACATTAAAAAAGCTTGGACAAGAAGTTTATTGAGGAATTTTAGAGGATAATGGCTTGAGGTTTATCATTGAACATATAGGACATATCAATATCTTACAGGCAAAATTGTGGGTAGTTTGGAAAGGGTTATGGAAGTGGATGGAGCTCTATGCCCTTTGTCATGGGATGCTAACTTATAACAGGCCATCTGATTGCCAAACCTTGCTACATGATTGTATATATGGAGTTGCTTGCTTGTTTGATGTTGTGGAAGTTAGACATATTTATCAATAGGGAAATTGATGTGAGTTATTAGAAAATTTGGCGAAAGATATGCTTAACATAACAGGGTTTAACTAGCTTTGCAAAAAGCAGCATCCCCTATACAAGACCTTGCTCTTCCTGACTGCAGATGCCCCATATTCAAAAAATGATTTGTCGTTATTAAGATCGAGGATCCTAATTGCAATGGATTTTTATAAAGGTTTATAATATTCTTAAACGAGAATAATACTTTTTTTAAAAAAACATATTCCACGTGTACTTGAATTATCGTTTTTCTGACGTGATGCCCTCACTTTTCTTATCAATAAAAGAATTATAACGACAGAAAATAAATTAAGGCTTGTTTTGTTGCATCTATTTAATTTTGATAAATATTTCTAAATAAAGATTCAGTAATCAATTACGTAAAACTCATAGCCACGGTTTAATTAATATCAGTTATATGCTTTCCAATAAAATTTTCATGATTGATTGTTGTGTCAAAACCCTAAAATTACGCAACAAAGTAAGTTCATTTATACATACATAATATATGTTTCCAAGCAATGTACATGTATGAATTTCATGCGCGCTTCACATGCATTGTCATCTTTAATTATATATATAAACATTCTTAATATATATATATATATATATATATATATATACTAGTTAGAGCACGTGCGTTACACGTATGTTAATAATTGATAAATCATATATTCCACACATGCGTACTTTTTCATTTTCATAAATTTTGATTAATTAATTATCAAAATCTGGTCATTTAGTTTACAGAGATTTGAAATAATTAATCTCATTGAACGAACAAAAAAAAACTTAAATCATTATACAATTATGGTTATCTTCAATAATGAAGGAAGGTTATCGATTTTCTTATTTAAATTTACTAAAAAAACTATTAAGAACGAAAGTTAAACATTAATCAATTAAGAAAGTTATTGATCTCTGATGCAAAAAAAAAAAAAGAATAAGAATAAGATTATCAATTTCCTCATCAAATGTTCTTTAAAAAGCTATTTAAGTTATTAAAGGTTTTTGAATGTTATCAATAAATTCAGTAATTAACCTTATACTGTTAGTAATTTTAGTAGCCTTTTATCAATAATGGCATTTGCCAATGTTCTTCTTTAAGGTTGTTTAGTAACCTAACATCTTTAATTATAAATTTAGTAGCATTTTATCAATTTAATGAGGAGTATAATTTTCATATCTAAGATTAGTAAAAAAAGTTGCGAAGATTATAAAAAAAAAAAAAAGAAGAAGCTATAGTCCTATCAACAAATTCAGTAACCTTATGTTTTTATTACTTTTAATAATTTTCGTCTTATGAATGTTATTAATCTTGTAATTTAAAATTACTAAAAGAATTATAAAAGGTATTAAAATAGCTATAATGCTCTCTACAAACCTAATTGCGCTCTTGGATGATTTTAGTAACTTTTTATATATATAAAAAAGGTTATGAATCTTCTTACTTAAAACTATTTAAGATTATATCAAAATAACTATAATGTTCGCTATCGAATAAGTTTTGAATGCTATTACTATATTCTAACTTGTAAAAAAAAAAATCCCATTAAAAGCATTTAATCTTAATTAATCCATAATGGGGAGGGAATAATAAATACTTTTAAGATTGTTTCCTTCCTCT
>AWUE01012311.1:0-10430 GCA_001974825.2 Corchorus olitorius
CATATTAAATCCCTTTTGTTGTTACAATTTTGCATTGTGTGTATAAATAATACTTCTTTTTACAAGTTTTGTGGGAATGGAGAAATTAGATTAGTTCTAAGAGAATCACAATGTTATTTATGGGGTGTTCTCTTCAAATTTTGAGATACATGGGAATATTGAGATGATGGAAGAAGAAGTTGCTACACTACAAAGCCTTGAAATAGGTTTCCAAAGGCTCACAAAGCTTCACTTCAAGGGAGATGCACAATCCTATAACTAATGCTTTGGATTTTTCACAATGACATTACATAGAGGCAACCAAGGTGACTTTCCTCTCTTCTTTTTTTTTTCCTTCCTCATGTCAAGACAGATGGAATAGTGTCAGTGCATTCTTTAACTCAATATATAATTTAGAATTAACATATGAATAATTTGTGTGGATAGCCGAACTCCTTAATGTTTTAATTCTGGATTGTATTTCTTCTTTAATTTTATTTGTATAAACTATTCATTTACCTAAAAATATAGTAGTACTTACTTTTTTTTCTAAGTTGTTGCTCCTATCAATATTTTTCCTTCAAGAGTCACAATGCATCTATTAAGAAGATGAATAAGTTATTTTCTTAAAATCCTCTCCTTAGATTATTTAGATTTTTCTTTGATTTCCAATTGTTTTCATTTAATCAAATGAAAAACTTTCTTTATTCACTAATTTTCAAGTTAATTTTCTTTTGTCTCCCACCCGGAATATATCCAGATTCCAGAGCAGACTAATCTGGATTTGACCCGCGTTGCGCACTTGGGTTTGGTGAGTGATTTTCATTACTTATTAATTTTCATGTTAACTTTAGGTGCAACGTTGGAGAATTATTTGTATGAAAAGTTCATGTCTTACTCACCAAAGTATTCAATACATTATAATTTTGGTTGAAAGGCATCCGTGACCTTTTTTTTTTATATATTATTACGAGATGAGATAATATTTTTCTTACAACTAATCATTTCATAAATCAAATGGATACATACATATGGAATGTAACGTACATTATATGAGTCTAGCTAGGTTTTTTTTTTTCCGAAGAGTCACTCTTCCAAAAAAAAAACTATTTTTTTCAGTATATAAAAAAAGTATTTAATATATCATACAGTTATAGCTTTATAAGTGGATTATTATATATATTTTGCAACTATAGATGGCCATTTCTTATATTTTATGCACCTAAGTGTAATTTCATTTGCCTTGCCATTTTCTTAAGTAGAATGCTTCTCCACATTATTTTTAAATATAATACATATAATTTTTAAGAAATCATAACCATATATAAAAATTTATCATTTTTAAATAATTAAATGATTAAAAAAATTCTAAGTACGACCAGCGCACTGCGAGGGCATATGATAAGATAAAAATCCAGAATGGACAAGTTAATCGAGTGAATTATGTATAGTAAAAATAGAGAAGTTACATTCCATCAATATCAATTCAGATTTCGAATTAATTATATAAAAAGATTAAAATTACTTTTGGGAGTTAATAGGAGTAGTTTAAGGAGAAATTAATTTTAAAGTTATTTAACAATCATATTCTAGACTTTATAAAGAATTATGCTTAAAATTACTTCTTTCTTTAGTGGAAGTTTTTTCTTTTTTTTTTTTAAAAAAATCATTTAGAAAAATTATAAGCTAATAATAATTGTTTGTGCCAAATTAATGATCATAATTTTCTTCATATTTCAGCAAAAAAAATATGCAAATACTCTTTGTTTATATGCATGTAAATAATAAAAAAATAAAAACCCGCAGCGAAGCGCGGGCCTTTTGCTAGTATATATATATATATATATATATATAAAAGTAGGAATAAGGGGAAACTTTATGTTTTCCGATTGTACCATGTTTTTCAAATATATTTCTAAATTGCCATTATTAAATAATATTTTAATTGTTTCACTATTAAAATAATGGAAATTAAGACTATCCTCATTAATTAGCATCCAACATGGCCAATAGGGATGCCCCACATCATCTTTAGCATCTGAATTTTCATTCAAAACATTCTCCAAGTTGGTTTAGAAGAAGATAAATTCTGTCCCAAAATTTCAAGGGCAAAATCGTCCACCGAAACGGCAGAGTTAGGTCTCGAGATAAACATAAAAGTTGTAGATCTCGGAATCCTCTTTCCAGCGGTACCTCATTTGTATTTTTCTGAGCTCTGGATCAAAAGTTATGAATTTTCTTCCAAAACTGCTCTTGTGAAGTCCTCCTTTAAATAAAATTTAGCATTGCTGCATCAGGGCTGAATCATTACTGCATCATAATTACTGATTGGACTTGGATTCCTTCTCTGGGCTTCCATATTAACGAATTGGGTCTAAGAATATCAGATTTAGACTTTAAGACATCTGACTTGGCAATTTGGACTTCATGGACTCAAACGAGCCTAATGGGTCTATTTGGCCGAAATGAGACAAAATCAATAGTTTCTCTAAAAGCTATCTATACTATATATGAAAGTACGAATAATGGAAAACTTTATGTTTTCCGATTGTACCCTTTTTCAAATATATTTCTAATTTTTTTTGGCCAAAATATATTTCTAAATTGATATTATTAAAATTTATTATTTAAAAATTAATTATAAAATTTCAATTTAGACCGAATTATAAGTTTGTAAAATTGATTTTCATTGATGAACATGCAAATTTCTACGAATAATGGGAAACTTTATGTTTTCTGATTGCACCTTTTTTTTCAAATATATTTCTAAATTGCCATTATTAAAATTTCGTATAATTTTATTATTTAAAAATTAATTAAAGTTTTCAATTTAGACCGAATTATAAGTTTGTCAAATTGATTTTCGTTGATGAACATGCAAATTTCCTTTACTATTATTTTTTGAATTTAATATTTTACTTTTAATTTCAATTTTTTAAATGTCAATAAAAAGATTAAACTAACACTAACATGTACAATACTATTGTTAGTGAAGCTCTATCTCTTTGTTATATAATGTTTTGCCGCATTCACTTTGTTCAATTGGAAATTGTTGTGTAATACTATAAAGAAATTGTGGGATTAAAAATTAAAAATTTGGTGTAAAGAAGAAAAGGGAGTGAGGGCACAATTAAATTAAAAGAGAAGTTATTGGTTCAAGTTAAAGAGGCTAATAAAAGGTGAGGACTATTGTGCAATTTTGCCAACTTAAGTGCAATATAAACCATGCCATTTTCTCTCCACAATTTATGCGTTATTTTGTTCCTTTTCCACCCGAAACTTTCCTCCACTTTGACTCAAGAAATAATTCATGGAAATCAACATGCAAAAATGGTAAATTGATTTTCTCTTTGTGCATGTTCCAATTTTAGTTTTGGATTCGAATTAGAGGAAAGTTGCTTAATGTTTGGGGTTTAAAGGTGAGAGAATGGTAAGCTTCAATCTTGAAAATTTAATATGTTTAGTTGTTTAAAAGAATTGAATTTGTAATTTGAGTTTTCTTTGTGTTGGAGGAATGGGTGATGATTTCATCATGAATGAATCGAATTTGAAGCAATGGAGCAAGAGGAGAATGGAAGAAATTTTTGGGTGAGTTGAAGTTGAAGTTAAAGTTTTATGGTTTAAATTAATTTATTTCTTGTTAATTTGATGTTTGGAAGCTTGGGTAATGCTTGAGTTTAGTATGAGAGTGTGTTTTGTTGTTAATAATAATGAAATATGGTGGAAAATAGTCAAAATAAGTATGTTTGGGGCTGCCGGAATCTGGAAAATTCCAGATTCCGGTGAGTTTTCCGGTATAGGAAGAAGAGGAGGAAAAAAAAAAGAAAAAGGCCGCTTGGGCCAGGCCAGGCATGGCCCAACGCAGGCCTGACCTGGCCCAGGCGCGCCAGGCCAATTGTGGGCCAGGGCGTTAGGCCTTGGCCCAAAGAAAAAAAAATGAAATGAAAAAATGAAATGAAAAAAAGAAAAGAAAGAAGAATAAGAAAGGAAAAAGGAAGAAATGGGTTTTGCCCCAATAAGGAAGAAAGAAAGAAAAGGAAAAAATAATAAAAAGGAGGACTTAGGCCCAATTTGAGATAAAGAAAAAAAAAGAAAAAGGAAGAGAAAAAGGAAAATAAGAAATTTTGAAATCTAAAAACTACATTAATAGATGCTCCACTTCAGCACTGTTCATCTCCAAATCAAATGAACAGTTTGCAGAAAATCCAATTTCATCCCCACCCGACCCGTTTCCAACACCGGCCCCTCTTACATCCCGCGATTCCAGGTCCTCTTTGTTGACTTTCGCCCCGATCTTCCGCCTCCATCCTTCTTCTCCACGCCTCATCCTCTTTGTTTCTGGTCTGTCTAGCTTTCGTTTCTTTCTTGTTCTGTGACAACAAATCAAAACGGACAATCGATCAAGGCCTTCAATTTTCCCGTTGGGTTTATTCGCCTATAGCTTTTTTGCCTGGGTTTTGTTTCTGCAGTATAGTTGTTTACGAATCAGACCTTTAGCTTTGTATTTTCAATTCAATCTCCTTAATAGCAAGAAAACACAATTTCGGTGCTGTCATCGCGCTATAAGAAACTATATACAAGAAGAAGAGCTCTCTATCTCTCTCCCTGAAACACACAACAAAAGAAAAACCCTTTTTTTGTTGGTTCGTTTTCTTTCTCTTTCGTTAATAGCAGTTGACAGTTTTAAAAGTTTGGGAAGATCAATCTTTTCTTTGTATCAAGCATGGAAGATCGTAGTAAGGAGGTAACTTTCTTTTTCTTTCGGTTTGTTTATAGCTTATATTTCTTATGTTGCTGAGAAGAAAAGGGTGGGAATTGAATTCTGGGGATTTGCTCTGGAAGTTTTTGCTTTTCTTTCTGATTCTGAAAATATAGTTATATATGAAGATGAATGAGTTCGGTTAAGTTGTTAGTTTATTGGATAGCCCTTCGGGCTTTTATCAATTGGGATAGTTTGGTTTTCTTGATTGTATGTCTTGCTGTTAGAAACATAATCATTAGTGTTGTCAACCAAAAATTATAATCATTATATATATCAAATGTTTTATTGCGCATTAAACTTTGAGATTTTAAAACTTTTATCTGTTTCCTTTTTTTCTTTCTTTTTTTTTTTTTGCAGTTCCCTACAAGGAATCAGGCAATTTTTTTTCGGATTTCAGATTTCAAAACTTAGAGAGTTCATCCATGGATGACAATTATCAAGGTTTTTTTTTTGGGGGAGGGGGGGATTATTTATATTTATGTGTCCCCTTCCGTTTTACCTTTCCAGTCTCAAAAATCTGATTCTCTTGCCTTTTGTTTTAATCTTTCTACGATTGTAGTTTTTCTTACATTTTCGGAGATTGATCGGAAAATAAAGGAGCACACTGGAATGTCGTCCACGCTGTTGGAGGATTGAGCGCGCGAGTTTCGCAGTTGGATAGTAGAACCTGCCAAGTGGAAAACGCGGTCGGGGATTTGAAGGATTCCGTTGTGTTTAACCATGGAAGGATTGAAGTGGAGATTAGGGAGCTTGGGAATAGTTTAGAGGAGGTATTCTTCAAGATTATAGTTTTGTAACTAATTTGTTCACTTTTTGCTATTTGCATTTTTCAGTCAAAACTGTTTTTTGATTTATAAATTGAAGCAATATAACTAATTAGTTTGATAATACAAAATTGGTGATGAATTCAGTTGTTGTACGTGCCAAAAATGGTGAATTAATGATTTCTAAGCTTTTACTTTTCCTCTTCTCAATGGTATATGTTTTACTAATTGCTTCAAGTTATAGTGATAGACTTTGTGTCAGCAACTAAATATCAGTCTTTTGATTTTTTTAAGCTTTGGACTTATACTTGATGGTTGATGCTAGATGACTTAATTATAGTAGGAATTTTCAGTTTTCTATGTAAAATTCTTCTTCTCTGGTTTGATTTTTCTCAGGTCGGAGGTCTTTTTCAAGCACTTACAATTTTCATACGAAGTAGGATTAAAGATTAGCACAGTATTTATTGTTTACTACACAGAGTTCATCCATCGGGTAAGGCATTTGTTATAATACTTGCTCTTTTTGTAACAAACTTTCCATGAAATCGATTAATGTGTTCTCTTTTCCTGTTTTATGGTCGTACTTGATTAATGTGGTCTCTTTTCCTGTTTTATGAAATTGATTAATGCTGCTCATATGCCAATGTTGCGCCATGTGTTTGACAAAATGCCTTAGATATTTATTTGCATTGTTGTACAGATGCCTCTTCCTTCCCTTACCCCATTCCCCTGTTTTTAAAAATGGTCTTATGCCAATTTCATTGCTGAATCAAATTTGTTGTTTTTCCTTGCCAAAACTCATCAAAGACAGGTGAAAAGATGAAGAAATTGGGGGGAAGAAAAGGGCATTATTGTCTTCTTCGTTATTAGTCATAGGTGAGATACTATAGATTCTTTATTTGAAACAATTTAAATTGATCATGGAGTAATTGAATCCATACAATGCTGAATACATCATGGTAAATTAAACCAGCCCAAAGACGATTTGTCTTCCTTAAATTTGACCAGCTCTAAAAAAAAATTCAGTTAAATATGCAACGGGTAATGCAAAACAATCTACCCTATTTTTCTTTCCAATGTCCTTTAACACTCAAGTCAAGATGATCTTTGATAGGCTTATGCTTCTAATTTCATTGGTATTAGTTTAGGATGGACATACTAATTTCATAGAATGGTAATTTGGCAATTACAAATTAGCAGTTTATCCGGTTGGTATTAGTTTAGGATGGACATATTAATTTCATTATATTGTTGTAGTAAAGGAGAGTTGCGATGAACATGAGTGTATGGAATAATGCTGCTCCTTTAAGAAGTTAAGGCTTTGTCCTTTTTCTTTCCATTTTGCCGCATGCACTATATGTTAAAATTTAGTCTGATGATTAGATTTTTCTCAATAGGAAAGTGGTGGATTCCCAATGGGAGCTTCAATGCACTATATGTTAAAATTTAGTCTGATGATTATATTTCAAGGTCTTATTTCTTATCCTATTTCAGCTTTGAAAAATTTAGCAGCTTGCCATTATCTTTCTCATTTTTGTAGACACTAGATAGGTAGAGTTGCAGGGAATAAAGAGCCTTATTTTTTAACATTTTGTGAGTATTAGAGTCTGCCTTTATTGACTCTGGAAAGGCCAATCATGGAGTCATTATCAACTATTTCGGCTCTTTTCCTGCCACAAACCATACAGTCTACGACGAAACATAATAGAACTAAAGGTGAAAAACTAATTAGACGTTTTGGTTCATGCACTGACGTACGTACTTGAACTGATATTGGATAGTGAATCACTGATAATGTTTTGATTTCACAAGATGATGTTGAATCAGAGATGAAAGACTCAGCCAGTGCTCAAGCAGACAGTGCATTTGTATAATGTAATTCGTAAGGAAGCACTGTCAACAAAACAAAAGGTGCCATGTCTAACTGGTGAAACCTTTTTCCTTAAGCATAATCTACAAAATCTTGAAAAGTTTCCTTTTTTCTCTGTTTTCTTGAATGGATTTTTACTTCTTTTTTTTGTTGGGTTAATATATAGGATTGTTGTGTTCCAGAAAAATTGATTGTTTATATCTTTATTCCCATGTCTAGCACATTAGCATTTCTCTGGAGACTGAATTGGTGTTTAAATTATAATTTAAGCATGTCCTATTTCAGACATTGCCATTAAGATCATGTCCTTCCAAGGGTGTTAAAAATAAGAAATCTGATTCCTCATAATGTGAAATTTTCATTCATACCAGAACTTTTTTTTTTAAAATTTTTTTAAAGTTGCTTTTGTGGAGAAGGGTCGTTTGGTGAATATAAGGGTGCAGTCTTTCTTGGGATTTTAGCCAAAGATGTTGAATTGATAATGGCGTGCGCTCCTTTGACTGGGTGGTGAAGGGTTTTTTTTATCTGGCCTGATTTTGAGTGTGATTGTGCGAACTATTTTCTTAGATGTTTTCAAGGATGATGAACTATACTGTCTGTTTTGACAGATACATTTGTAGATAATAGGAGAAAATCATGCTTTATGTTGTTCTTATACTTGAATTCACCAACATATTGCTCTTCATGACGGTTTCGCCTAGATAGTTGCTCATGCTAGCTTTTTTTTTTTTACTATTTATCTAATGGTGATTTAATTTTGTCTATTGCAGCTGTTAATCCCTGACCTTCATCTCTCTCGACTAACACGCAGTACCTCAAAATGTTGCCTTTTGCTACCTGACTGCAGTCGAGGTGCTGGTGCAGACCTAAGGAAATGTTTGGCTTACTTAGTCTTGAAAGGTAATGCTTTGAGTCAAAATTCTTCTATAATTTAATATTTATGGGATACAATTTCAATGGCTTTCTAAATTAAGTTAACCGTTTTTTTTAAAAATTCTAATATATTTTAGAATTCCATACTTGGTATAATCATGTTTCTTTTAGTCATGATGTGCAAATCATCACTTCCATTTCATGCATTCCTCCTCTTTAGATCACCATGACTTAATACCTATATTATATGAAGTGGAATGCTTTCTTGCCTAATTACAATTCTATATAGTTAAGATTCTATCTTTACTCAATTGAATAAAGACAGCCAAAAACAATGATTCATAGGACAGCCAAAAAGAGAACTGAGTTCAATAATTATTGAAGAGAACATTCTTTTTTGCTGTCCTATGGATACAAAAATGCCAGGGTCAGTGCTTTCTTGCTTCCTAGGATATGAGGGAAGTGAAAATTACTGAGCACATTGAGATGTATATATTGTTGTTGAAAGCTGCTTCCCATTTTATATAATGTTTTGGCAAGAGTTTTATGTTTGTATGGTGGTTTTGCGTGTTCTTAGAGATCTCACGGAGGCTTTATTCACGTCCAATCTGTGAATTCGAATTTTTATGTTAAGATATTGTCATATAAATTAAGTTCTTTTAAGTTTCTTGCCAACTTAGATGGTTCAAAATGGATAAGGTCGGAATGAACTCATGCTTTGAATGTTAAAGCTATATTGATTTTAAAAAAAAAATTCCTTATTAGTTAGTTTACCACAAGTTTGCTAATTACTCTGCTTAATTTTATCTCCTAATATTAAGATGATTGGTTTTCTGTCTTATTACAGCCTGGAGACTACCCATCATGTTTCAATGATCACTATTACTTTGTCATAGAAGGAAATAAATACGTCCTCCACAGGGTAAATTAACTATGCAATAAAAATAGTCTTTGCTTCAACTTAATTTTACTTGCTTAGAAGCTAATTTATCAAATTTCTGTCTTTGGATCTAGACATTCTATGATGCACCTTATGTCCCTTTCTTTAGTTTTCTTTTTCTTTTGTCTCTTGTGGAGTTGCCAACTTTTTTTGTATCAATGTTTAGTTGTTAATGTTTTTTTCTTAATATAATATAAAATTATAAATTGTCTCTTCATTTCTGCATGATATGTACCAAAAGAGTACAAACTGATATACACTAGCTTTAGGAATCCTGATTAATTTATATTGTTTTATTTCTCCTCATTTTTTGTTGATTGATTCGACATACTATTCCTAATCACTTCAAGTTTTTGTTGAGCATGATTTTGTTTCCTTTTAATATGTCACTCTTTAGGTCACAGTGACTGTCTTCTAAATGATGTATTACATTCCAAGCTGGCTTTTCATCCATCAAGCTCCTATTTGAAGACTTCTACTTATTGGATACTTTTAAATAACTTATATATGTTAATAACTCGCCTTCTTTATGAC
This sequence comes from Corchorus olitorius, assembly GCA_001974825.2. NCBI lineage: Eukaryota > Viridiplantae > Streptophyta > Magnoliopsida > Malvales > Malvaceae > Corchorus > Corchorus olitorius. The sequence goes on from AWUE01012311.1 coordinate 9,723, forward strand.
CTTATTATTACCTTTACTTTCATTTGATTATGGTGTTCTATAATTGCAATCTTTCAACTACAACTAATCCTGAATTCAACCGGAATATCCCACAAATTCTGCTTGAAAACCCAATGGCTTGAGGCCCAAATGGAAATGATCCATATTTGTCTCTTTTAATATGCCTGAATAAGGAACATCGAATAGTTAAAGGGTAATCTTGGCCTTTCAGATTCAGAATCTTAATGTATAACTGAGTTCCCATAGTCTTAATTGTTGTGATCATTAACTAACCAACTGATAAGTTGAGAAGTAGTCAAAATACATTTCTCTTTGAGATTAAATTATATTAAGATGATCCTAAAATAAGGGGTTTTTAGGATCCCATTAGATTGATGCCACCTAATCGTTTTTCATTAATTATCAATGATAATCAAGTTTTATTGTGCATCATCTCTCATCAAATCTAACTTTTTTTTTACTTCTCATTTTTATTCTGTACCAAATTCAATATTAAACAAACTTGATAAATCACTAAGTTTTTTTTTCGAATTTTCAACAATAAAAGTTTAAACACAATTTTTTTTAAAAAAATCAATTGAACAAAAAAATTAAAATGAAATACAATTTTAAAAATGATATAAATAAAAAGGCTTTACATTATCATGAAATACACAAATTTATTTTTTATTTTTTTTAAAAAAATCAACTTTAAATTGGAAAGTAAAG
>AWUE01012313.1:0-99555 GCA_001974825.2 Corchorus olitorius
ATGGAAAGATTTCAAGAACTACCTTAAGCATAAGCGAAAGGAGATGAACTTAGAGGAGCTTATTGTTAGACTTCGAATTGAAGAAGACAATAGAGGCTCCGAGAATAAGTCATCTAGTCTTGTTGCGGCTAAGGCAAACATTGTGGAGCACAAGCAAGGGCAGAGCTCCAAGAGCAAAAGGCCAAGTCAAAGCTCGGAACGAAGGGACGTATTGCAAAGCCTAAGTTCCAAGGGAAATGCTATAACTGTGGAAAGATGGGTCACAAGTCAACTGATTGTAGACTCCCGAAGAAGAAAAAGAATCATGAGACAAACATGATTGATGCCATCTCCAAGGATGTGGAAGATATGAACATTGCTGCTGTGATTTCTGAAGTGAACCTGGTCGGGTCGAATCCGAGAGAGTGGTGGATAGACACTGGTGCTACTAGGCACGTCTGCACAAATAAGGACCTGTTCACTACCTTCGAACCAATTGAAGGGGAGAAGATGTATATGGGAAACTCTGCCTTTTCTGTTGTGGAAGGTCAAGGGAAAGTGTTGTTGAAGATGACTTCTGGCAAGACATTGACTCTAAATAATGTGATGTATGTGCCCGAAATCCGCAAAAACCTAGTGTCTGGTTTACTGCTGAACAAACATGGATTTCGCATGGTATTCAAGTCTGACAAAGTAATTTTGTCTAAATCTGGAATGTATGTTGGAAAGAGATATGCAACTGATGGATTATTTAAATTAAATGTAATGACCATCTTGAATAAAGAAAATAAGTCTTCTGCTTATTTGCTTGAGTTTTCCAATTTATGGCATGGTAGACTAGGACATGTAAATTATGATACAATGCGTAGATTAATTAACTTGGAGCATATTCCATCATTCTAAATTGATTCAAAACATAAATGTGAAATTTTTGTTGAGGCAAAATTAACAAGGTCATCATTTCAAGCAATTGAAAAAAACACTGAACCCCTTGAATTGATTCATAGTGATGTTTGCGATTTGAAATTCGTTCAAACAAGAGGTGGTAATAAATACTTTATTACCTTTATTGATGATAGCACAAAATACTGCTATGTGTATTTGCTAAAAAGCAAAGATGAGGCCTTAGAAAAATTTATTCTCTATAAGAATGAAGTTGAAAATCAACTTAATAAGAAAATTAAAAGAATAAGAAGTGATAGAGGTGGCGAGTATGAAGTGCCGATTGGTGATTTCTGTGCACAACATGGAATCATACATGAAGTAACTGCACCCTATTCACCTCAATCAAATGGTGTTGCTGAACGTAAAAATCGCACATTAAAAGAAATGATGAATGCGATGTTGTTAAGTTCAGGGTTACCTCAAAATATGTGGGGTGAAGCTATTTTGTCAAGCAATTACCTATTGAATAGGGTAACCCCAAAGAAACTAGAGAAAACTCGTTATGAGTTATGGAAAGGTAGGATACCATCCTACAAACACTTGTGAGTGTGGGGGTGTCTTGCAAAAGTAGCTATTCCAACACCAAAGTAAACGAAGATAGGTCCTAAAACGGTGGACTGTATCTTTATAGGCTATGCACATAATAGTAATGCTTATCGTTTTCTTGTGCATGATTTGAAAATTTCGGATATACAGAAGAACACAATAATGAAATCTAGGAATGCATCATTCTTTGAAGATGTATTTCCTTGTAAATCCAATAATGGAAGTTCATCAAAAAGAACAAATGAAACTATGAATCAAGGAGATCGTGATGATGAAAATCATGATTCGGTTCATGAAATAGAACCAAGACGTAGCAAACGAGCAAGAGTGGAAAAATCATTTGGCGATGATTTTCTAACTTATTTGTTAGAAAAGGAACCACAAACTTATGCAGAAGCTGTGAAGTCTTCTGAGGGACCACTATGGAAAGAAGCAATAAAAATTGAAGTTGATTCTATTTTACAGAATCACACTTGGGAGTTAGTAGAACTTCCTCCTGGATGTAGACCATTAGGGTCCAAATGAATCTTTAAAAGAAAATGAAGCCTGATGGCTCCATTGATAAATATAAAGCCAGACTTGTAATCAAGGGATACAAGCAACGTGAAGGCTTAGATTATTTTGATACCTATTCTCCTGTGACGAGAATAAACTCCATAAGGATGATTCTCGCAATCGCCGCATTAAGAAATTTGGAAGTACATCAAATGGATATGAAAACAGCTTTCTTAAATGGAGATTTAGAGGAAGAAATCTATATGGAACAACCTGAGGGTTTCATAGTTCCAGGGAAAGAAAAGAAAGTATGTAAATTGGTAAAATCATTGTATGGTTTGAAACAAGCACCAAAGAAATGGCATGAGAAGTTTGACAATGCAATGATTACCGATGGATTTAAAATCAATGAGTGTGATAAATGAGTCTATACCAAAGAGACAGAAAATGGCTATGTTATTTTATGTCTTTATGTAGACGACATACTCATTGTTGGTAGTTATGACAAAACAGTCAAATCAACCAAAAATATGTTAAACTCAAAATTTGACATGAAGGACATGGGACTTGCTAATGTGATTTTAGGAATTAAAAATCATAAGAACATCAGAAGGCATTATTTTGAACCAGTCTCATTACGTGGACAAGATTCTAGAAAAATTCAATAAGAATGATATTGGAATTGCTAGAACACCAATAGACAAATAGTCTCCATCTATCCAAAAATAGAGGAGAGGGTATTTCTCAAGTAGAATACTCTAGAGTTATTGGAAGTCTAATGTATTTAATGAGTTGTACTAGACCAGATATTACGTCTACGGTTAGTAAGCTCAGTAAATATACAAGTAATCCGAGTGCTAACCATTGGAAAGCAATAGTTAGAGTACTTAGGTACTTACGATACACTCGGAATTATGGGCTACATTATACTAGATATCCATCTGTTCTTGAAGGATACAGTGATGCAAATTGGATATCTGATATAAAAGACTCAAAATCCACTAGCGGATATGTATTTACACTAGCTGGTGTTGTTGTATCTTGGAAGTCCTCAAAACAAACAGTCATAGCTAGATCCACAATGGAATCCGAATTTATAGCTTTGGATAAATGTGGAGAAGAGGCTGAATGGCTACGCCATTTCCTAGTGAACATTCCAAAATGGGAAAAACCTGTGCCACCAATTTGTATTCACTGTGATAGTCAATCAGCAATTGGAAGAGCACAAAATAATATGTATAATGGTAAGTCTAGACATATACGTCGTAGACACAATACTATTAGACAACTACTCTCAACAAGAATTATTACTATTGACTATGTGAAGTCAAAAGATAATATAGCAGATCTGCTAACTAAAGGGTTGAATAGAGAGGTAGTTGAGAAGATTACTAAAGGAATGGGATTAAAGCCCTTGAGATAATAAGTTTTTATGAAGGAAAACCCAACCTAGTTGACTGGAGATCCCAAGATCTAGGTTCAAACGGATAACCTAACTGTAAGAACTTAACGTGGTCATTGTGGGGGTAATAACCTCAACCCATTTCCTATATTGAAACATTGATATTAAAGGGATAAGGATAGCAATAATATTTTGTTTGATTCTTAAGTATAGTATTAAGTTACTTGAGACTTAAGTTAATCACCTATGTGAGAGAGAAGTGGGGCGTGCTTCAAAGGAGAATTGTGTAGGGCTCAATTCTTTAAAAACTCTTGCAGAACCAGATTGATGTTCATGGCCAAACGAACATAATCATGAGAACTGAACAAATGGAGAAATGATACATGTGTGAAGTATATGGTTCATTTACATAAAAGCAGGACAGTTCAAGGACATCATGTCTACTGGACAGCTAGTAAAGTAAATATATTTCACAAGGGAAGGTTCAAAGGGTAACACCTACCAATCCTATGCAGGTTTCAGTTGTCGAACACTATTGTCGAGTCAAAAATCATAACAATTTTCATTCATGTGGGGGATTGTTGGAAAATTTGGCGTTAAATCATGTATTGGTGAATGAGAAATTGTTTCTCAAAGTAACACCCATGGTTTTGATACATATTTGTTGGAATTAACTGACAAGTGAGATTTGTTTGTAACAAAGTTAAAAAAATTAATGAGATATAATGTCGTAACAATTGTTGGAACATTTTACAAATGTTCAACAATTTCATAATATCCAACAAGGATATTTGTATAAGTTTTGAATGAGTTTTATAAACTCACGAAAGTTATGAAAGATGAATTAATAATCATCTTTGATGATAATTAATTGGTAGCAAAATATAACCATGTTAAAGGTTATAACTCTATGAACATACGTTCATATTACTTTAGTATAAAAAAAGGTTCATGACTTTCCAAACTTAGATACAATCCTACCACCACATTGCATTCACAATTAGACATTAAGAGAAAATTAGCTTTCACTTTATTTCATTACATAAATAGTGTTCTAAAGATCTCTAGTTCAAGTTCGCCTGGTGAAGAGCTTAGGGCTTCCTTGATCTCTCTCCACTTGTCGTTCTTGAATCGCTCTGCGATGACCTTGTCTTTGCTACAAAGTCTATAGACTTTATCTTCTACGTCCTTGTTGACATGCCAGGTGCAAAGCAAGTGGGGAGTTTCTGGAAAAAAACTCCCTAATCGGGGCCATCAGCCCCAACTCTCGATCAGTCACAATAGCCGTCGGATGTACATCATACCCAATCAACTGCCTCAACTTGTCCAAGACCCAACTATAGCTCCCATCGCTCTCATCCTTCATAATTATATATGCTATCATGAAGTTCTTGTTACATGGAGTCATCCCTGTAATTCGAAAAAAAAAAGGCATCTTGTACTTGTTGGTTTTGTAGGTTGAATCCATGCCAATGAACCAGGGGTAGTTTCGAACTAAGTTGACTGATTCTGGATGTGTCATAAACAGATGAGTCAGCACAGAGGTATAAGAGTCAGCATGCGTCCAATGTACATTGTTGTTTTCCTTCGCTAGATGAAAAAACTGACCTACAACATCTCTATCCTCAAAATCCTCCCTCCGCAAATAATCTCTAGAGTTGTATACATGTTTTCTATTAGGGTGGTCCTCTGGATGTTGTTGCATAATAGCCACGTGAATAGCAGACGGCTTTGCTAGAGCCATGTCCCGCACAATTTTTTTGGATGCGGGACTAAGTCCACTCATTTGTCAATATCCCTCCGGATAAACAGCCAAAGCATAGTTGTGCATACCCTTGATACCAGGATATGCTACAATCCTCCAACTGCTAGACCCACGCAATTCTTTGACCTTGATCCGGAAAATGCATTTGCACGCTTTGGTCTTCGTATTCTTTGTTGGAAAATTTGGCGTTAAATCATGTATGGGTGAATGAGAAATTGTTTCTCAAAGTAACACCCATGGTTTTGATACATATTTGTTGGAATTAATTGACAAGTGAGATTTGTTTGTAACAAAGTTACAAAATTAATGAGATTTAATGTCGTAACAATTGTTGGAACATTTTACAAATGTTCAACAATTTCATAATATCCAACAAGGATATTCGTATAAGTTTTGAATGAGTTTTACAAACTCATGAAAGTTATGAAAGATGAATTAATAATCATCTTTGATGATAATTAATTGGTGCAAAATATAACCATGTTAAAGGTTATAACGCTATGAACATACGTTCATATTACTTTAGTATAAAAAAGGTTCATGACTTTCCAAACTTAGATACAATCCTACCACCACATTGCATTCACAATTAGACATCAAGAGAAAATTAGCTTTCACTTTATTTCATTACATAAATAGTGTTCTAAAGATCTCTAGTTCAAGTTCGCCTGGTGAAGAGCTTAGTTCTAGCTGCTTCATCGTATCCGTTGTATCCTGGGAGACAGACGTCCATTCAAACTCAAGCACACTTACTGAAGGGGACGAATCTATTTTAAGGAAATTGTGTTGAGCACAAGCCTCGGATAGTTTGTTTTCTAAATCCTTTCTTATTTCAATTAACGTATAAATATATTTATTATATTTATGTGTTTGATCATTTGGTGATTTATTATATTTTGATATTTTATTATATTAATAATTGTGGTTTATGAATATCATTATCTTCTAATTAATTGTAAGTTTCCACTAACATTCTTTCGCACGGCGGAATCAAAGTCTCTCAAAATCCCCCTGTACCGTTCACCACATGCACATCTCAATAGCTTCTTCCTACCACCATCTTTATGTGAAGAAATAGTTAACTCGAAACCATTTCTAATTGCAATTTTTTGGCCCAACGAATTGTTTCTGAATTGGTCTCAAAAGTTTGGTCAGTGACGAACAATGGACTGTAATCAACACCGTCACCACCAAAATCTTCCAATTCAACCTGCAAAATATAATTACCTAATATTACTTACAAAAAAATTTGATTGGCCCAATAGTAACAATACATAATAAATAATAATACTAATATCGACCCTAACTAATAATATTTATCATAAAAAATCATTATTTTAATTTTTTTTTTAAGAAATTGATCCAGACGTGGGGGCGTCCCTAGGGGGCGCCCCACCACGGGGGGAGGGGTCCCCAGGGGGCGCCCCACCACGGGGGGAGGGGTCCCCAGGGGGCGCCCCACCACGGGGGAGGGGTCCCCAGGGGGCGCCCCACCACAAGGGAAGGCGTCCCCAACGGGAGCCCGGCCACGGGGTGAGGCGTCCCCAGGGGGCGCTTAGCCCATGGCATGGCGTTCCCAAAGGGTGCCTCCCCATGGGCGAGGCGCCCCTTAGGGACGCCCCGTGTCAACAGACCCAACTCTCCCAATAACTCGTTCAATTTGCATTTTTCTTACCTCGTTAGATGTCGACGGCACGTTATCGTCAATTTCCGGAGTTCTCGGGCTGTTCCACATTGGTGATTGGCTTGAAAATTTGAGATTTTTAGTTTGAAGGTTTCAGAGGAAAATCAGCAAAGGGCAAAAGTGTCAAAAGGAGGGGGCGATAGCTAGTAAAAAGGGGGCGGTATTTAGCAATCCCCTTAATGATTTAATATGTATCTATAGTAGATTTTTATTTTTGTTATATGGACATGGGGTTGGTAAGTAAGGTTGATAACTTTGATAATTGTCGTAATGAGCACACGTGAAAAGAATAATTAAAAAACGTGTTGTATTTTAGAAGAGTCAAAAAAAGAAAAAAAAAAAGAGTTGTATTCTAGAAGAAATTAACGGCAGTTGCACCCACTACCAACTAGTTAATGGCTTATTACTCACTTTCTCTTGAAGTATCCAAAAAACGACACTTTGTCCCTAATTTTTTTTAGTCCAAACTACAAAACAGGATATATACTCCTCTGCTATCACAGTACGTGATTAACGGAGTTGTTAAACGTACGGTATATTCTCACATGGTTTTTCGACATTAACTAGTGTGGGCCATTCAAGCATAAAGAATGAAGCATGAAGAATAGTATACATACCAAAAATACCATTCAAGTCACCTTAATTTCACAAGAACAAATGCGATCTATTATCCCTAATCAAGCAATTCGGCTACCTTAAATCACCAAACAACTTAATTAAGTTACCATAGTTACCATAATTAACTTGTGCTCTTTATCCAACATAGTTACCATAATTTCACATGTTCAATAAAGGATACAATTTATACAATTATCAAGATCACTGGCCATATGAAACAATCAAATCCGAAAAATCGGATAATCTCAAAGATAGATAGAAAACTTGGAATTGAATATTCAACAATTAATAACATAAATACCTCATCATAGAATAAAAGATCATTGAACAAAACATAGGGATAGAAGAGTATTTGGTCCTCTACTCACTCATGATGAGAGAGAACTCCATTAAAAACTTACAATATAGGGCAGCATAAAGTACAACAATATTTAAAATCAGCTTGCCCAGAAGCTGTAACTAAAAACCTAGAAAATATAAAATATATATAGGCGGATATGACTAGGGTTTTAAGAAATTATTCTAAGTCTAAGAATCTATCTTGGATGTTTAGACTTTAGCTTGGTATAGTAGGCATAACCCAAGGTAGCATAACGGGCTAATAAGGTGTAAACCCAATTCTGTCCGGACTACTTCTTTTCAACTACTTTAGGGGCATTTTTGTCCATCCATATGGCATTTGCAGCCCTTTTGATCTAAATGAAAGTTATATATCTTTGAATCATCTTTCCAATGGTACCTCATTTGCCCCATTTGGACATCAAAATCGAGAGTTGCGATTTTTTCCACCAAAATTGCACAAATCCATCATCATTTGATACTTGGTGCGGCCTTAGGGTTTATGAGAGCTCCATTAGGTCATCTCACTTGTCGAGTTGGGCTCTAAGTCTCCTTTCAAGGGTTTAGTCCAAGTGTAGGGTGTGTAAATGTTGGCTCATGTCTACCAATGCATCCATGTCGAGTTCATGAGACCTATCAAGATGAAGCGGCTCAGGTGGGGACCCATGTGTTTACATGAGGACCCAATATGTTCCAAAATGTCATCTCTATAGCCATGGACTTCTCCAAATCCTTGCTCTACATCCTTGGATCCACAGGTGCTCCATAATGCTCCAAAATGGGCTTAAAGACTAGTTTTGCTCCAAATAGTCCAAAATCATCTAAATGTTCAAAAACAATATAGTTAAGCCTTATTTAGAGGTAAAAGAGAACAAATAACATATGAAATATGCATAAAAAGAGTGTACCGTTTTGATCTCATCACGAGTCATTTGCTTTCGCAAACCTCTGAAAATCACAAACCCCATTACAATTTAATTATAAACAACTTTAACATTACTGAAACCAAAAAGAAATTTCTTTCTTGCCTTTCTTCTTGATACCTCTTCAATGAATGAACTTACGAGATTTAACCACTATTTGGGTGGGTTTGGAGTGAGAAATCCATGCTTTCAGGCTGTTTGTTTTGATGGAAAATAATCACTTTGATATGAAAGTGTAGAATATGTACTAACTTTGCAATGTTTGGATTGTTTTTTACCTATTAATTGAAGTTAAAGGCACTTTTTAATCACTTTTTATCAAAACTTTGTGAATATTTTCACATGGGGAGGTGTGAAATATTTTGTAGGGTTATGTGTGAAAGATTTTTAAACCCTAAGATTCCCTCGGTACCCCTAATTTCACTTTGAATGATATTTAGAAAGGACATTAACATATTTTCATAAGAAAGTAACTTGCAAACCAAACATAAACAACTTTCATTGTAATTTAATTGTAACTTTACTTGTGTTGGACAAACATTGTAATGTAACTTTTCTAGGAGAAACTTTCATGTGCTAGCAGAAGGCAAATAAACTATGAATAAATAAGTATTAGTAGAAGTAATCCTTATCGGACCATCTCTTCCCCAAATATTATTTAGAATCCATTGCATTTGGCTGATATTTGAAATTTTGCCTAGAAATTGTAGAGCAACCATAATTATGCCACTCCATTATAACATCTTAAACATCTTCTAAAGCCCAAGTAATCCTTATCGGACCACATCTCTTCCCCAAATATTATTTAGAATCCTTTTCATCCTGCTAAGATTTGAATTTTGCCTAGAAACTGTAGAGTAACGAATTATGCCTCTCTTTCATTATAACATCGTAAACATCTTTTGGAGCCCGTCGAGGCTTATCATCTTTTTTTAAAGGTTTTAAAATAAATATATGGCTAATTGCTCAAATTGGTCCTTAACGTTTGTGAAAATATTCAAATAAGGGTCTAACCTTCTAATTTGGTTAAATAAGTCCCTAACATCGCAAAATCGGCTCAAATCAGTCACTAATATTGCAAATCGGCTCAAATCGGTCCCTAAAATCAATTTGAGCCCCTAACGTTTTGGGTTTATTAGACTGTCTTTGACATCAGGGAGTGATTTGAGCCGATTTTGCAACGTTAAGAACTTAATTAACCAAATTACAAGATTAAGCCCTTTTTAGGTATTTTTACAAACGTCAGGTAGCAATTTAAACATTTAACCTAAATATATTTATACAAAATATTAAAGTTTGAAGTTAAATTAATATATATATATATATATGTATATATATATATATCTATACTATATATAAAAGTACGAATAAGGGGAAACTTTATGTTTTCCTATTGTACCCTTTTTTTTCAAATATTTTTCTAAATTGCCATTACTAAATAATATTTTAATTATTTCATTATTAAAATAATGGAGATTTTGATTATACTCATTAATTAGGATCCAACGTAGCCAATAGGAATGCTCCACATCATCTTTAGCATCTTAATTTTCGTCCAAAACATTCTCCACGTCAATTTAGGAGAAGATCAATTATATTCAGAAATTTCAAGGGCAAAATCGTCCACTGGAATGGTAGAATTAGGTCTCAAGGTAAATATAAAAGTTGTAGATCTTGGAATCTTCTTTCCAACGGTACCTCATTTGTATTTTTCTGAGTTTTGAATCAAAAGTTATAAATTTTCTTCCAAACCTGCTCTTGTGAAGTCCTTTAAAAAGTATTTAACAATGCTGCATCAGAGCTGAATCATTATTGCATCATAATTACTGGTTGAACTTGGACTCCTTCTTTGGGCTTTCGTATTAACGAATTGGGTCTAAGAATATCAAATTTAGACTTCAAGAAATCTGACTTGACAATTTGGGCTTCATGGACTCAAACGGACCTAATGGGCCTACTGGGCCGAAATGAGACAACATCAATAGTTTCTCCAAATCTATACTATACTATATATATAAGTACGAATAATGAGAAACTTTATGTTTTCGATTGTACCTTTTTTTCAAAAATATTCAAATTGCCAATACTTTTTTTTTGACAAGAAAATTGATATTATTTAAAATTAGACTTTTATGTTATATATATAAATTATTATATTAGTATTGGCCAAACCAACTATATATATTATTATTTATTTATGATTTAATTTTAAGTTTAATTCTTACCCAAACTATTTTTTTATATATTTCTAACTACTTATATCCAAATTATAAACGATGTAATAAATATGTAGCAAAAAAACGATGATGATAAATATATGATTGTTGCATTTGTAATTTTGGTATCATTTTTTTTTAATGTATATATGTCCATATGGTACAATGGCAAAGAGTTTGAATTTTTCTTTTTCCATTTTAAAATTTCTATTATTTTTGCAGTTAAAAAAAACTATCGTCTAGGTATGGTATTGATAGGTATAGTATTGATAACTTCTTGTCATACTTTGGGAATTTCATTTTCCTTTATCACTCTTTTTAACTTATTTTCTTCATTATTTTGATTACTATGTTTGATGATTGCTTAAAACGACTTTTCAAAGGAGTTGAATTTTTAAACGTATAATCATACTATAAAAACTAAAGTGGATTAGATTGCCAAAAAAAAAGCCAAAAAAGAGTAAATTATTTTCTTCATTTTTTTCAATACTATGTTTAATAATTTTTTTAAAACGATTTTTCAAAGGAGTTGAATTTTCAAACGTATGTATGAATTTTGATGATTGTTTGCTTTTCTTCTTATTAAAAAAATTTTACGTTTGAAATTGGGAAAGAAATTTAGGTCTTGGGTGAAGGTGTCTGGATTATCATGCCGTGTTCTTGCGTAATCCTTTAAATTTAGTGTTTCCTTTGATATTTGAGTTACGTAACACTTTTTTCAACATTATTCTATTGCAAACATAAAATAAATTAATTATATTGTGTGATTTCATAATTTATACCGTTGCAAGATTGTGAATTTCATATATTTTTTTCCCACAACTAGAATAGATGATTATATTACAAAACGAGATTGGAGGTTAAATGCACTAAGGACAAGGGTTAAATATGAGTTGTTGAAACTTCTTAGAGAGAGACTCATCAATCAAATAGAGAAGTTCATATGTGATCTATAATAGAGCGGACCATGAAATAAGGGCTCTAAGATTTTTTTGTCTGGAGGGAATCCTCTTTGATATTGGAGTGCTCCATAGAAGGTTAGTGAACATGAGAGCACTCAAACTGATAATGTACCATTTGAATGAATGGAGCTCAAATTGATAAAATGCTATGTGGAGGAAAGCTAAATGGAGGAACTTAGGGTGATAATGTGCTCTATATACTACCGAGTGGAGGAGCTCAATTCGAATATGTATATGTATATAATATCAAAGGGAGGACAATTTGGGCTAAGAATATTCGAATTGGATCTAAGTATATCAGATTTAGATTTCAAGACATCCGGCTTGACAATTTGGGCTTCATGGACTCAAACGGGTCTAATGGGCCTACTGGGCCGAAATGAGACAACATCAATAGTTTCTCTAAATCTATACTATACTATATATATAAGTACGAATAATGTGAAACTTTATGTTTTCGATTGTACCTTTTTTTCAAAAATATTCTAAATTGCCATTACTTTTTTTACAAGAAAATTGACATTATTTAAAATTAGACTTTTATGTTATATATATAAATTATTATATTAGTATTGGCCAAACCAACTATATATATTATTATTTATTTATGATTTAATTTTAAGTTTAATTCTTACCCAAACTATTTTTTTATATATTTCTAACTACTTATATCCAAATTATAAACGATGATAATAAATATGTAGCAAAAAAACGATGATGATAAATATATGATTGTTGCATTTGTAATTTTGGTATCATTTTTTTTAAATGTATATATGTCCATATGGTACAATGGCAAAGAGTTTGAATTTTTCTTTTTCCATTTTAAAATTTCTATTATTTTTGCAGTTAAAAAAAAAACTACCGTCTAGGTATGGTATTGATAGGTATGGTATTGATAACTTCTTGTCATGCTTTGGGAATTTCATTTTCCTTTATCACTCTTTTTAACTTATTTTCTTCATTATTTTCATTACTATGTTTGATGATTGCTTAAAACGACTTTTCAAAGGAGTTGAATTTTTAAACGTATAATCATACTATAAAAACTAAAGTGGATTAGATTGCCAAAAAAAAATGCAAAAAAAGAGTAAATTATTTTCATCATTTTTTTCAATACTATGTTTGATGATTTTTAAAACGATTTTTCAAAGGAGTTGAATTTTAACGTATGTACGAATTTCGATGATTGTTTGCTTTTGTTCTTATTAAAAAAAATTATGTTTGAAATTGGGAAAGAAATTTAGGTCTTGGGTGAAGGTGTATGGATTATCATGTCGTGTTCTTGCGTAATCCTTTAAATTTAGTGTTTTCTTTGATATTTGAGTTACTTAACACTTTTTTCAACATTATTCTATTGGAAATATAAAATAAATTAATTATATTGTGTGATTTCATAATTTATACCGTTGCAAGATTGTGAATTTCATATATTTTTTTCCCACAACTAGAATAGATGATTATATTACAAAACGGGATTGGAGGTTAAATGCACTAAGGACAAGGGTTAAACATGAGTTGTTGAAACTTCTTAGAGAGAGGCTCATCAATCAAATAGAGAAGTTCATGTGATCTATAATAGAGCGGACCATGAAATAAGGGCTCTAAGATTTTTTTGTCTGGAGGGAATCCTCTTTGATATTGGAGTGCTCCATAGAAGGTTAGTGAACATGAGAGCACTCAAACTGATAATGTACCATTTGAATGAATGGAACTCAAATTGATAAAATGCTATGTGGAGGAAAGCTAAATGGAGGAACTCAGGGTGATAACGTGCTCTATATACTACCGAGTGGAGGAGCTCAATTTGAATATGTATATGTATATAATATCAAAGGGAGGATTTCAATATGAATTATATATGTTTGTACGATTGAACAGACGAGCTCGATCTGCGAATGGAAGAGCTTACTATGAATGATTTATATAGTACCAAATAGAGGAGCTCAACCTGATAATGATATATAATTTTATAAAGAGATTTTCGAAATTTCATACTATAATATCAAAAAATTATAGGGAGATTAACAAAATCTCATAGGGAGATTATCAAAAATCATATGAAGGTTATAAAATTTCATAGCGAGGTTATCAAAATTTAGCAGGGTAGTTATCAAAATTTCATAAAAATATTCAATCGAATATATATATATATATATATATATATATATATATATGACTTAATTTATGAAAAATGTAGATAATTAAAAATGGACATGGTCGCTAAATTGGACACGGAATGGGGACCCAATATGTAGGTGATGATTTTCATCCGATTGCAACTTGTGGCGTTGCTCTAACCACGAAAAATAAAAGTTTTGGTGCTTATAATTAGCTTTGCGATCCTTTTCCTACAGAGATTTTCAATGTAAACTTGAACACTTTACTTTTGAAATTTTCATTTTATTTTTTTGTGTAATATTTGATTTATACTAGAAAACTTAGTAGAGATATTATCTTCTACTGGACATACACTAGAAGAAAAATGCAATATGACTACGAACATTAGTGGCGGAAATACCCACTATAAACTCAATAAAGGCTAGACCTACTTGTTATAAAGTAGGGCTTAATCTATTAAATATGCTATAATTACGTACGGCCTAATGCAGATAGACCATGTCGTACGTGCAGAACTCTGTATCTTTGAATAAAATCTATATCGATTGGAACATTGTTAAATGAGGTAATCTGATCTATGGAAGTGAAAATTATTAGAGTTTAAAAAGAAAAGCTTCTAGCTAGTTATAGGGGAAATTTAAAAAAAAAAAAAAATCTAACAATTTAGATTGGAACCAGGATCAACGCCAAGCTGGTTACAGTAGTTAGTATAGTACTCAATCCGAGCCTGAACGGTAGCAGGGTTTCCACCATCGCACTCAAGGGCTCCATTAATGGCACGAATGGTTGCCCCAAAGCCCTGGCCAATGACAGGTTGAACATTGTTGACCCAGTACCACAAGGCCGTCTTGAAGGAAATAACAGGGTCTGTGGCAACGGTTTCAGGGGAGTTTAGTCCATCGAAGCCAATGCTCTCCCCAGCCGGTCCATAGTTGAAATTCCATGATAGTTGGATCGGTCCTCGCCCATAGTAACCTTTGTTAGGGTTGCATGGATATTGGGTGCTGGTCTCATCACAGTAGTCTCTTGTTACCCCGTTTATCTCTTCGATGTAGCAAAAATCTGCAATCGCAATAACATTTTGCTCATTAGTTTTTGCCCTCTGTTAGGTTTTTTTGTTATTTGAGATTGTTAGGGATCGAAACCTTACCACTATAGAATTAAGAGTTCAATACTCTACCATCAGCCCATATGTCCGATGGTCAAGTTCAATTAAAAAATAGTCAAATTGGGAGGATTATTAAGTTGAAAATAAAATTTCACTGTTTATGTAACACATTTTGCCAAGTTCGAGAACTAAAAAGTACAATAAACGTAGAAAATTATTGAGTTTATACGAGGGGAGGAATTAAAGGAATCTTACGTCCAGTCTCATGGGTGACATGTCCAAAGAAAGCAGCAATCTCACGCTTAGAATCATCGATTGAGCCAATCCTTCCAAACTGAGGATAGGAATTGAGAGCTTGGAGAAACGCATCTCTCGAGTAAAAGTTCTTCCCTTCACAACTTGCTTCTGCCACATCCAAAATCCCATTAAAGAAGACAGGTGTCACAATATCAGCTACGGAAACATTGTTCAAAGATGGTGGGGGATTACAAGGACCCGCTTGGCACCCCGTGCCGCAATAGTCATCGCCGGTGCCGCAATACCCCCATCGGCTACAACATAGTCCTTCTGCGCAGCCACAGTTTTGAGCCTTTACAGGCATTGCTCCGGCAATCACTCCTGCCAGAAAAACGGATAATAGAACTTTTCTCATACTGGGAAATGACATTTTCGCAGAAGGGTTTGAATTAGGAAATGAGAGGGAAATGTGTTTGACGGAAGAAAAATGGATTGGGGAGACTTCTTATATAGTTAAAATTGAACAGAGGCAAATCGGTGTGGCAACGGTGTTTTGAAAGTCAACATTGACACGCAGAGTTTCTAGAGGGAAGCAAGTGGTCAGCCTTTGACTTTTGTTTAAGTGCTTCAAAAGGTTGGCATCAATTTTGCATTTTTGCTAATGTGAAGAATAATAAGAAAGAAATAATATGTTCTCTTGAATGAGTCAAACTTATATACAATAACATCCTTAACTTTAAGCATGTACACAAATTTTGTTAACGAGAAGTCTAAGAGCTCTTCTCGATCTTGTGGTGTAATATGTTACTCTATTTATTATATGCCACTTTTAATTAATTCACCAAGGTTTAATTAGGCAGGTAATTATGTAAAATGTTAGTATAACTTTACAAACTTTCGAGGGATACAATCAAATTGAATAAATACCCCTAAAAAATCGCTTATGTTTTGCTTTTGGGATAAAATAATCCTTTATATTTTTTTTCGGGACAAATTAATCCCCTACGTTTCAAAAATGAGTCACGTTAGTCCTTCTTGGATAGTCCGTTGGTCACGTGACTAACGGCCGTCAGATTTGCTGACGTGGCTTTTTCACGTCAGCAAAAAGTCTACGTGGCATCCACGTGGCTTTTCCACGTCAACAGGGGACTAATTTGTCACAAAAAAAAATATAAGGGATTTTTTTGTCCCCAAAGAAAGATATAAGGGATTTTTTTAGTATTTAGTCTATAATTTAATTTTCGAAATAAAAAATTGAATTTTTTTCTTTTTCTTTTTTCCTTCTCTCTCTTTCCCAAAACTCTAGCTACCAACAATGTACCAAATAATAACTCATCTTTTAAAATTAAAATGGTAAAAATATATAATTCCCTAAAAAATGGTAAAGATAAAATAGTTATAAAAATACTGAATTTAAATAAATAAAATAAAATTTTTGGTAAAATAAAATTGTAAAAGTTTAAATAATGTCATTTAATAAATATATTAAAAAAATTCTAATATATCTAATTTTTTAATTAAAATAGTAAAATGGTAAAAATAAAATAGTTATAAATGTATTAGATTTGATTAAATAAAAATAGAGTTTTTAATTGAGTAAAATTGTAAAAGTTTAAACAATGGCATTTAAGAAATATATTTGAAAAACAAGGGTAAGAAATATATTTAAAAAATTTATAATATATCTAAGTTTTTTAATTAAAATAGTAAAATGGTAAAAATAAAATATTTATAAATATATTAGATTAAATTAAATAAAAATAGAGTTTTTAGTTGAGTAAAATTATAAAAATTTAAACAATGGCATTTAAGAAATATAATCGAAAAATAAGCATATAATCGTCAATTCAAAAGTTTTATAACATTCGTACTTGGCCGCCGGAATTAGGAATTTTGGAGAGAGTTTTTTCGTTTCAGCTAAGAGTAGATTAAATATGTTAGGGGCTTGTTTCTAGAAAATATAGGCACGTGATCTTAAGGACTTGTTTTTTAAATATATTTCTTAAATGACATTATTTAAATTTTTTATAGTTTTATTTTACCAAAAATTCTATTTTTATTTCATTAAATTCAATATATATGTTTATGACTATTTTATCTTTACCATTTTTTAGAAAATTATCTTTACCATTTTAATTTTTAAAAGATGAGTTATTATTTGGTACATTGCCGATAGAGTTTTTCAATTTTTGGAAAGAAGAAGGAAGAAAAAAAGAAAAAAAAACATTTTTTTATTTCAAAAATTAAATTATAGACTAAATATAAAAAAACTCCCTTATGTTTTTCTTTTAGGACAAAATAAGCCCTTATGTTTTTTTATGGGATAAAATAGTCCCTTGCTGACATGGAAAAGCCACGTGGACTTCTTACTGACGTGGAAAAGCCACGTCAGCAAATCTGACGGCCGTTAGTCACGTGACGGCACGTGACTAACGGACCGTCCAAAAAGGACTAATATGACTTATTTTTGAAACGTAAGGGATTAATTGTCCTGAAAAAAACATAAGGGATTATTTTGTCCCAAAAACAAAACATAAGGGATTTTTTTAGGTATTTAGCCAAATCAAATTCTCAATACACACTTAGACTTCTCTATATGATCAATCAATCCAACAAGAAATCACAAATATTAAATTACGTCTACTACCTTAATGAAGGTAACAAATTAATCAAACCCACATAAAGGGACAAAAAAGCCCACATAAAGTGTGACAAAATCCACATGCATTTTACATGTAGTGAGACTTGAACCCTCCTCATAGTGCAAGTACGGGTACACCCTACCAATTGACCTAACAACTCGGGTGTACTTTATAAACTTAATTATACTTTTCCGATATTTACATATATCAAATCTTATATGGGCCACCTCCTTTTATTTTTATTTACTTTATAATAAAATTCCTTAAATCTTTAGATTTGTTTGGGTTAAAATCCCAAGATCTTTCATCTATTGGATTTTTTAGAGCTTGAGTTACGTTTTGTTCCAATTCTTTTTTTCAATAAATGTGTATTCATCCAGAAGGCAGGAAAAAGAACTTCAAAACACCAAATACAATGAAAAGGTTTCAAATCAACTACCAGTTCAATTTGAGACCCCAACTATTACAAAGAAACAAATTAACGAAGTCCTTAACAACATTACAAAAACCATTAAGTCTATATCTAATGACATCACAAATAACATAAAAGGCTTGATCAACAGTTTGCATTTTCCCTTGAAAAAATCTAGCATTTCTCTCACACCAAACAATATAGCAGAAAGCATCCCAAGCAAGTCTCAAGATCAAGGAAAGCAAAGACTTGCCTTTCATGCGAGAAATAGTCCATTGCAACATACCATGCAAACCTTTCACAACTCTTGTAAGTCTGCAAGTTAACAGAATACGCTTCCACAACAACTTAGAGTAGTCACAATAGAAGAAGATATGATCCCTTGACTTAGGACACAATTCACAAAGAACACAAATAGGAGAATCAACTTGAATATGCCAACTAATGAGCTTATCCTTAGTTGGAAGTCTGTCAAGAATAGCCATCCATGTCACCACAGAGTGCTTGGGCAGATTATATGGGTACCAAAGTAATCTTTGCCAAGCCACTTTTGAGTTCTTATGCCTCAAAGCATCATAAACAGCTGAAGTTAGAAATGTACCAGTAGGAAAATTCCAATCTCCATTGCTTAGAATAAACTGTATAGTTAAATCTCGAAGTTTAGGCACCTTCTTTATGTTCCAACTGAATCTTTGCAGGCTATGTATTGTCATGATACTGTCTCCATGAAGTACATAATTATAGATCCAAGTAATCCATCATGAGCCTGCCTTCATATAAATTCGCCAAAGGTGCTTTAAAACACAAGCTTGGTTCCACACTACCAAATTCTTTAAACTTAATCCTCCTTCAAATTTGGGATGACAAATCAAGTCCAAACTCACCCTAGCTCCATGAGAACCAGAATCATTTCCGTTCCAGAAAAAAGAAGAGCATAATTGATTCAAACTTTTGATAACAAAGCTTGGAAGAAAAAAGCTTTGGCACCAAAAGTTTTATATACTAAACAGCACTAACTATACCAGTTGAAGTCTCCCAACAAACGAAAGATACTTGACAGTCCAATCTGTGATCCGACTTTTTATTGTCTCAATCAAAGTTTCACAATCTCAATCAGATAATCTTTTAGAAACTAAGGGAAGACCCAAATAACTGACTGGCAGTTTACCAATTTTAAATCCAGAAACTAGAACCATATCATGAACTACAGCATCTGAAACCCCAACAGTGAACAATTCACTCTTCTCACAGTTCAATTGAAGACCAAACAAGTTGTAAAAGAGGTCAAGCAAATTCTTGACACCAAAAACAAAATATGAACTACCTTTAGTAAAAATTAGAAGGTCATCAGCAAAACAAAATGGGTGAGGTTGATCCTTTTACACTTTGGAGGAAAAGAAAAAATTCCATGATGAACACCAAAGTCAAGCAACCTAGATAATACTTCATAGCTAGAACAAATAGATAAGAAGAGATAGGGTATGCTTGTCTAACTCCTCGAGCCCTAGAAAAATAGCCAAATAATCCACAATTTAAAGAAATGGAAAGCTTAGGGGAAGTGAAACAAGCAGTGAGCCAAGCTATAAACACCTTAGGAAACTTATGAGCTTTGAGAATATTAACAAGAAAATCCTAATCCACTGAATCAAATGGCTTTCACAGATGAATCTTAAGTGCACATCTAGGAGAGATACAGTTTCCACTATAACCACATATCAAGTCTTTTGCCATTAATACATTATCCACAAGCATTCTACCTTCAATGAAAGCACATTGACTTTCAGCAATAAGAAAAGGCAAGCATTTCTTCATCCTATTGGCCAATATCTTGGTGATGCAACGATAGGGAATAATGCAACAAGCAATGGACCTAAACTCAATATTGTACCTAGAACTAGTAACCTTAGGCACTAAAGCAATTGCAGTAGAGTTAAAAGTATTAAGGAGAGAACCTTAATGGAAAAAATGGAGAATAGCTGCAACAACAGCATCCTGAACAATGCACCATGATGTTTTGAAGAAGTGGGCATTAAAGTCATCAGGCCCCTGGTGCTTTGTCACCATTCATCGAAAATAAATTGGACTGAACCTCTTCTTTAGTAATAATTGGGGCAATGAAACTTTGTTGCAAATCAAGAGGGACAGTATCCTGAAGCATATCTTGTAAAATCTCAAGAAAACAACCTCCAACAATGGTATCCTTCTTCCTAAGTAATTGCTCATAAAATTGGATAGCTTCACTAGATTTTTGCTGAAAGTTTTTTAAAGTATCACTATTAGCAGATTGTAAAGTTTTAATGGTATTAGATACTTTTGACAGTCACCTTCTTGTGAAGGAATCTGGTGTTCTGGTCACCTTCTTGAACCCATTGAATGCGAGACTTTTGTCTATAAAAACTTTCCTCTATTGGTAAGAAGTCTTGCAACTCAATAGAATTAGCCTTAAGGTCTTGAACAATCTGAGGAGAAGCAGAAGTGAGAAATGTTGTTTGCAAGCAATTGACCCTCTTCCCTCTTCTGAGTGACCTTGGTAGAAAGCTGACGAAAATGATCATGATTAAATTTCCTGAAAATAGGCTTGAGTCTCTTAAGATTCCTGAAAAATTTAATCATAGGATCCTTTCCAAAAACAGGTTAAGACCAAGATTCCTCAACAGTAGATAAGAACAACTTATGTTTTTAGTCCAAAAGTTGAAAAAAAAAAACAAAAGGGATTTGGTGGAGAAACCCATTGAGCATTCATCTAGGTTAGAATAGCATAATGGTTAGAAACCTCTAGAGCTAAAAACTTAACTGAAGTGTCATGAAAGGACTCGAACCAATTAATATTCACTAGTGCTCTGTCCAGTTTCCTAGAAATGAAACTATCCTCTACATCTCTTTTATTACTCCAAGACAAATAACCAGAATAAGCATGATCAACCAAGTTAAGTTGAGATAAACATGCATTAAAATCATCAATAAGCGACCCAGAAACTTGAGAACCAATAACGTTAAAGATGATATTAAAATCACCAGCAACAATCCAAGGAGAAGAACCAACTGTGTGACTTAAATCAATAAAATATTGCCAAAGTCTACGTCTAGCAATTTTAGTATTAGCACCATATACAACAGAGAAATAAAATTGTTTACCATGATAATCGATATGACCAGTGACACACTGATCACAGGCAGCAACAATAGTAACTTGATAACAACTTTTCCATAAAAAAACCCAATTCTCCCATTAACAGCAAAATCATAATTGCAATAAGAATTCCAGGCAGAAAATGACTTAGAGATAATACCTGCAGATTGTGCAACTTCACATGAGTCTCCAGAAGACAAACCAAATCCCACATTCAATCTTCTAATCCTCTTTATTACTTCAGATTGCTTTATTGGGCTGTTTAAACACCTGGTGTTCCAAATAAGGAACGTCATTTAGAATCTGAAGCAAGAGAACCTCGAGAAGTCATAGTGGTGGATCCATAAATATTTTTCAGGGTGGGCACAATATATTATATGCATAAACATAAAAAAAATATTTGGTTTTTAAGGAGAAAAAAGTGGTTTTCATCTTAGAAAAGTAGACATTATTATTGGTTAAAAGATGAATTAATCAATTAAGGGTGGGCACTCATGGTCAATGATGGGTGGGCACCATGTAAAATTGCATGTAAATATGAACAAATTTAAAGGTTAAGGGTGGGCCTGTGCCCACCCTCAAAACAAAGTAAATCCGCCCCTGAGAAGCCATTACAGTAGCCTTCTGACCTCTAGATTTAGTTTTAGCCTGATTAGTCTTTGCTTTTGGCTTAACTTTCAACCTAATATTCAAAATATTCTCAGATGCAGACCTTGGTTTCCTAACATAGAGAGTCTTCACAGCTTCAATGTCAGGACAATGCATGGAGCTAGAGTATGCCATATCCTCTAACTCATCTTGTTGAAGAATGGGAAATTTATTTTCAGAATTCTTAGCAGCATTAGCATGAGCTTTCCCTTTCTCTTCTGTAGATAGCTTAGTACCGGGGGACTAAGAGGAGTAATAGAATGTACAATAAAAGAATATCAGTTCCAGAAGTAATATGTTCAGTATGAGTAAGTGGAGAAGTAGTACTAATAATAGCAAGCTCACCAATTTGCACTTGAACTTGTGTATTCACAGGAGTATTTACAGTTTCTTATCAACTATATAGTAGTATTCACCAGAGCAATAACAGATTTAGATACCTTCTTTGGAGTCCATCTTTGTTGTGCAAGTCTTTTGGGAGCGAAAGAATAATCAGCATGACTCGGGTTAAATTTTACCAGCTCTACTCATATTTAATTTCAATTATTATTTTAATTTTCATTTAATTTAAACACGATGGATCACATACGTATGTAGAAGTGAAGACTAGGTTAGGAAAAATGTAAGACAGATAATATGTGAGGGTGAGTAAATTAATTAATGGTATAATAATAATATGATTGAGATACCTACACGTATATATACTATATATTATTTTTAGTGACTATAAAAATTACTTAAAGGCCAAATTGAGGATTAATGTGGTGCCTCCTTTTGGCTTTTTTTGGTCTTTTCGCACTTTTCGGGTGACTAAAAAGGTTCTCGATGAATTTCCTCCCTTGCTTTTTCATGCTATCCTTTTTTGTAATTTACTATTTTTATATTTATGATTAAGTGTGTTTAATTACATATTAATTGTATGTGAGTATTAGGATTTACCGGTTCAACTCCTCTGTCGGAATTCCAAAGGATTGGTGTTATAAATGTATATGTAATAATGGTTGATTCATGACTAAACTATTGACATTACAGTTTTGTTTTCCTTTCGTCTTCATTTCTATTTGGGTGCGTTTCTTCTTCGCTAACATTTCTCTGAATTGGTTTCACATGGACTCTGTTCTGTTTCCTAAAATTTCCAAGTGGACGTTAATAAGATCCTTCCATTTAATTTAGCAGCGCCTTAGGATGGCATAACCTAAAGTGGGGAGCTTTCACTTCTCACCGCACCATTTTGAGGTAAATCTGGATTTATTTGTTGATTATATTATTTGATACTTAAATTTAACATTGCCTTATTCTTCTTTTAATTTACAAAAAAGTTTTTATTGAGGTTTTTATTAGTTGCTTATGTTTAGTATATTTCCACATTTCCAAAAGCATAGTTAGCCAATGCTAAGTACAATCATTTTGTGATGCATTGTGTAAATTAAATATACCCATGCAAATGCTCTCAACTAATTTAATTTTCCTACGACAACTATACATGCTTCTTGACTACAAAAAATTAGGCCTTCCTTATGCAGAAGACAAATTTTTCCACCTACTCGAGTTCATTAATTTAACAATTGCAATCAAGATTAAAAAATGACCGTAGCGTACTATGTTTTTTTAGATAATCAACATATATTTCAAACAACAATTAATATTAACTTTATTTTGATGAATAATCTAGAGATGAAATAGTAGAATATTAGATTTATTTTGATGAATTACCTAAAAATGAAGTAGAATTTAGGTAATGCACTTTTAAAATGGAAGAGAGGTCATGTGTTTTGCTTTATATATGCAAATTATTTGTTTGGATATATGAGTTTCTCCTAATGGATTAACTTACAACCAACGCAATATTTTCTATACTAACAGACTTAAACAACTAAAAAAATATAACACTAATAAGATGATGACTGCAGCGCAAGCCGCCCAGCTTGTATGTAATTTTATTATTAGTACTTTCAAAACATTTACGGCAAATTTAAAACAAACTATTCAGGATAGATATTGTATAGTGAGGGAGAATCGCCCATAAAACCAAACCACATGTTTTTTTTTTGAAAAGTCATTGAGTTATTGATTCCACATTGCAAAGAAGATGAGATTTAATTCCACAAATCAATAATTGTGGCTTATTTTTTCCGGTCAAAATCATTTGCGATGGCTTTTATAAATCTGACTTTTAAAAAGTCATTATGTTCATCAATGTCAAATTCAACGAAAGCCAAATCAATTATGTCTCTTTTATCTTTTTTGGAACGGAAAGAAATTCATAACCAAAATAATAAAAATAACAAAAAATGATCAAATTATGAAGAAAATGATCAAAAGAATTTTGCTGCTTCATTAATTCTCATCACTTTTATCGATATTTTTTATATTTTAGCTATAAAATTGTGAATTATTGCGTTATATCTCAATGCAAAAATTCTTTACTTAAAAGTTCATAGATAGAATTTATGTTTAAGTTTTTCTTTATATATATATATTACAAGTTAACCTTATTCGAGATGGTTTTCTCCATTCATAAGACTCGAACCCGAGATCTTACTTAAGGAGAACAAGTACCAAACCACTTGAACCAACCCCTTATTGATTTTCTTGTTCTTTTTTAATGAGATTTTTTTTGGCACAATTAATGAGATTAATTAGTAAACAAATATAATCATATAATTGTTAATATTAAGAAATTAGAAAATAAATTCCAATTTGTTTTTATGGAAAAATATGGAAATTGCATTCAACTTAAAATTAAGTCAGGGTTACGGAAAGATAAAGGCATAGAATTCCTCCACACACGAGATTCATATCAACCATGTATATACTCGCGATTTAAGGATTTCCACAACCTTATGGTCCTTCATACTGAAACAATTAAATGTCTCATCATCGATTTATGCCAGCACGTAAAGGTGATATATAAATAACACTATACTAGAACTTCTCGGCCGCACTTCGCGTGCGGCTGTTTTGATTTTATAAGTTACTTTAAGAAAATTCTGTTAAGAAATTAACTTTATAATTAATTTTATAAGTATTTGATGATTTATTTTATAGAATTATTTTGGTAAAAAGAATCTTCAATTTCTCCCTTCTAATTAATTCGGTTTATAATATTACATTCATTGAACAACAGAGGAAAGGGGATGAATGTTTTTTAATTTTTCCAAACTATAATTAATTTATTATTATAATACACAAAAAATTAATGTAACATACTAATAATACAAAAAAAAATTAAATATTGAATCAACACAAACATAATAAACAAAGTATTAGAAATTTAACAATTGACACTTGTCAAAAAAACCAAACGCCATGTGGCCCGGCCGCGCTTCGCACATGGCTGTTTTATTTTATAAATTTTTTTAAGAAAACTCAATTAAGAAATGAAATTTTATTGTGAAATGATAACCAAACAAAAGCAAGGGAGTAGAGAATTGAAATATAGAGAGAGACAATAGAATATGGAGAAAAAGGGGAGAAATTGTTGTTATTCATCTTATTCCATAACAAAGTAAGTGGCATATTTATAGGCACATAGATACATCACCATAAATATAAGGGGATGAACTTAGTACATAGGTATATGTGTATGAATGAACCAAGTCATCAATATTATCCTTGCTTTAATTAGATTCATAGACATCCACAACATACATGTATATTCATAACAAATTTATAATTAATTTATAATTATTTGATAATTTATTTTATCTATATCTATACTATATTAAAAAGTACGTTCTCTTGTAAAACTTTTGAATCGCCCATTATACCCTTACTTTTCGAATATATTTCTTAAATGTCATTACTTAAATTTTTATAGTTTTACTCAACTAAAAACTCTATTTTTATGTGATTAAATCTAATATCCTTATAAGTATTATTTTATTTTTACCATTTTACTATTTTAATTAAAATACTTTTATAGTTTTACTCACTAAAAGCTCTATTTTTATTTAATTAAATTTAATATACTTATACCTATTTTATTTTTATAATTTTACTAATTTTATTAAGAAACTTAGATATATTAGAATTTTTAAAATATATTTCTTAAATGACATTGTTTAAAATTTACAGTTTTTTTTTTAGAAATAAACTTTTACAATTATTCTACTAAAAATTCTATTTTTATTTAATTAAATTCAATATTTTTATAAATATTTTATTTTTATCATTTTAATATTAAAAAATTGGATACCAATTATAATATAAACTAATAAAGGTATTATTATCAAGTTTAAAAGTTAAAATAAGTTGTCTAATCATTAATTATTTATCATTTTTAAACTAATTAAAAAGAATTTAAAGTTTTTAAAAATAAAAAGAAGAGTAACATGCAATTATTTCCTTTGACTTATAAAGTTAGAGGAGTCAATTGGACGGATTGGACAGGTTTCGGGGTCGGGTTATCTAGGTGTAGGTCAAATGAGTCAGGTAATTTTCTTGGGTCATTCAGGTTTCGGCTCATCTAGGTTCAGGTCATTCGAGTCTCGGGTCTGCTGGGTCTACGCTCATGTGGGTTCGGGTTTTGGCCTAAAGTCACTCGAGTTCTGGGTCATTCGGCTTTTGGGTTTTTCAGGTCTAGGATTCGGATTAGTTGGGTTAGCCTTGAATTTCTAATGTTTAATTATTAAATTTATTTAATATCTTTTTTTGGCGTTAAAATTTATTTAATATCTTTACTATTCGATTTATTTTACAATCCACTATCGGTGAAGTTTAGCAAACTGCATATACAAGGTTAAAGAGTTGACATGTGTCCCTTTATATTTTAATTTTGAATATTAAATGCATAATTAATTATGAAGTGGGGTATGTGTTCAAATAAATATTGGTTATATGATATCTAAATTTATGTTCTTTCCTAATAGAAAATTTGTCAAGAAATTACTAATTAATTATTATTATTTATTCATTATGTAAAAAAACAAATTACTAATTGTAAATTTATCATAAATTATTCATATAACATATTTAATATTTATTCATATAATAATTGTTGATATAATGAAGTTTAGTAAATTTAATCAAAATTATAACAATAATATAAATTTTTTTGAATAAATGATAATTTAAAATGGTTAAAATTATAACAATGTTTATTTTATTGAATAAAATATAATTTTACTTTATAATATTATTGGGTCATCCGGGTTAACTTCTCGGGTCATTTGGGTTATAGGTTTGTCGGGCCTGGATAGGACGGGTTCGGGTCGTTTGGATCAGATTTTGACAGCTCTACTTATAATTAATTTCAATTATTATTTAAATTTTCTTTTAATTTAAACATGATGAATCACGTGCAAAGCACGTGGGACTGAAGACTAGTATAGGAAAAGGGATGAATGTCTTTTAACTTTTCCAAACTAAATGAATACAAATATAATAAACAAAAAATTAGAAAATTAACTATTGACACTTGTCAAAGAAACCAAATGTCATGTGACGCTCAGGACCTTGCTCATAAAAATAATAGTAGGTTTAATTTTACTCAAATAAAAAAAAAAGATAAGTATACGACTACGTACCTACATATATATGATGCATTGATGTACCCTTATTAACGATGTTCATTAATGAAAATCTGCCAAACTCTGTATAATGTACCCTTTCTAGATAAACAAATGTGAGCAATATGTTCGAGAGCTAGAACCTATATATATATCTTGCCAAACCCAAAACAAAACCCATTAATTAAGAACATATAATAAATCTAAAGAGGTCTTGCTTGGCTCAGTTTATGTTGCCAGAAAAAAGTGCTAAAAGTTGCTAGTGGTATTTTTTGGTTTATTTACCCCTAAATCATGTGTCATATGACATTTGCATCATAAATTTTAAATCGTGATAATTTGTCCAATGAATTTTGTTCATAAGTTTTTTTGTTGCGGTGGAGGAGACGTCGCAAACAGAGTAAATGGATATGTAGGAGGTGGCGGAGAGGAAGACCAGAGCAGATCTCAGTGAGAGTGTGGTGGTGGCAGGTGATATATTGGCTTTTTACGGTTGTTTGTAATGAGCAAAGAGACAAAGTTTTAGGGTGAATTCTCTTAGATGCCAAAGGGTCCCCCTTTCAAAGGTTTTAACTCCACTATATATAGTGGAGAGGCAAGTGAAAGAACGTGTGTAATAATTACGATATCTCGTAATTAAAGCATACTGATATCAATTGATAGCAATAATAGGCATTTGAGTGATTTACGGTAGGATTGATTTAGGATATCAATTAGGGATTGACAAGTGCAATTGCGAGATTTACAGTGAAATTGATTTGAGATGTCAATTGTGTAATCTATGGTAAGAAGGAAATATCAAGGAAGATGGTTAAGGCTTTATCACTCTCACATGAGAAAAGGTTGGGATTTTATCTCCAGCTATCTCATAGTCCCAGCCTCCAAGCCAAACTCTCCGACATATCGCAAAGGTGGAGTTGACATTGGACCCTGCCATATCCTATGTCAACCCCATCGTATCGTCAAATACTAGCGGTATGCGCTGCACGTGACAACACCAAAAAGCAGTGTCAACATTTTGCCCCCTACATGAGAATTCTTAGTATAAGCAGTTCTTATGCATACATCATAAAAATAATAATAAAGTGCAGCGTTATCAGTATATTTCTTTTTTTTTGTTGTTGCCTCCTGCATAAGAGATGCAAATACGTCCTAGCACTACACGCCCCAGTGCAAGTGTAAGAGCCGCAAGAGTGTATGCTTGCTCTCTGCGCATGAGTGCATGGTGCTTGATGTGTGAGTATGTTTATCTTTGATATACGCTTTAAAATTGGTACCAGTCAACGCCTTAAGCTATTAGTAATTTTTTTTGTCGACACCCAGTGTCAAGTTCTCATGTCAAAATCTCATACTAGTACCTTATGGCGATATTCATGACAATGATCTTATGCCGATACCATGTGGTAATACCCTATGTCAATACCCTATGGCAATACGTTCTCGCAATACCTTGTAGTAAATGGTGGGTGTGGAAAAATGGTAAGTTTTTCATTTTGATATGGGTGTACATGGAAAATATTTTATTCATTTATTTATTTATTATTATTAATTTTTCGACATGGGTATGAGTACGTTACACCCTCTTACAAATTCTTATGACAGTACCTTGCGTCAGTACCATGTGACAGTTCCTGTGGCAAGACCCTATGGAAATACCCTGTGGCAACATCCTATGGAAATACCTTATACTAGTTACCATCTTGCATTACCATGTGTCAATTACTTTATTTCAATATTTTAGTATCGATGGGTATGAGAAAATTATAAGTTCCTTTAATTATTAATTACCCTCTTGCACCCTCTCACAATATATATCTTATGGTAATTACCTTCTGACAATATATACCTTATGACAATTGCACTCTTGCAAAATCATGTGGCAATTATCTTATGACAATGGGTATGGAAAATAGTTTATTTATTATCACTATAATTGTTAATTAATAAATAAAAATATTAAAAGGTTTAATTGACATAGGACTGAACAAGAAATCTTCTTCGAAGAAAATTCATTAAATTAGGGTTACCTATTATAATTGGGGTTGCCGCCTACTATAAGAAAAGTACCAGACAGCATCAACTCCTTAGAAAAGATATTGAATTTTTGCTTGAGGATTTAGAGTAGACATTGTTGCAATTACATTAGGTATAATATATCTCATACCTTACTCTTTCTAGTGCTAACTAAATTGCTGCTATCTCATGACCTTTTTCTTTCTCTTGTTATTATTAAAACGCCTGTGCCAATTGATTTCCGTGATCTCATTCTTCTCATGCTATGCTTCATCGCTATAGGCTAAAGCCTATATATATGTTTTAGTCGGCCACTGTATGGTCTGGTTGGTTTGATTTCACAGTTTATGCACCTAATTTGTCTATTGCTATTGCTATAGCCTATATATCTTTTGTGAAATAGTTCATCTCTGTACAAATTTATTAAATTTTGTCAAGTTCCATTGTCAAGTATATCAATATCAATATCAATATATATACATATTCTTCTTCTTTTCGGTGAAAGTTGAATAACCGATGAGTTAAATTTTCTATTATTTTTTTTGAAGCAGTTTGTATTGTAAGAAAATTCCAATAGCTTAATTTCAATAATATATCATAAATTATGAACTCCCTTTTGTCTTTAGCTTTGATTTTGCCAATGATTCATTCGTGAATTTTATGGGATTAGGCAATACATGCATATAATATTTATGTGTTCTATGATTTGCAAAAATCACATTTTTTTTTTCTTTTATTTGAAAAAATTCCCCTTTTTTTTTCTTTCAAATTGGAATAGAGTTAGGCGGTGCATTTTCTTTCACCAATTTGATAAGTATATATAACTATTATCATTATTCTTATTATTATTTTCTACTTGTCTAGATTTATGGAATTAAAATCCTTATTTGTATTTTATGCACTAAATTCATGTATATGCTACATATATATATTTTTATTAATGCATTTTGATTTTAGCACTTAATGCATGAGCTAATATCTATGCGATAGGCATACACATAATATACATATATGTTTTAAACTTGTGGTTCTTTCAACAATTTGGATGTAATTTATGCGATTAACTTATGATACATGTATATATCTTCTTCTCTTTTGTCTTTTTATGCCAATCATGCATATATTTATATGTATCCACAAAATTAAAAAGAAAGTGAGAGTACTTATCTCATAATTTTTTGTGTATCTCTCAGGTTCAATGCCTTTGTCATGGTGGAGACCATTTGTGTATCTCCCATGTTTAATGCCTTGGAGCATCTGCAGTATCTAGCTTATGGCATTGGAGAAAAGTTTGGTGTTGGCGGCACCCTGTGGAGTTATCGCAATGGAACCGCCTTCCGTTTCTTATGTGGAAGAGGATTTTATTTGGCACCGCCTTCTATGCCTCTAGAATTACTGCTCATTGTACTGCACTCTTCATAAGCAAGGGGCTCTTATGTCCCATCCTTCTTTGTTGATATATCTACACATTAGAAGTTTTCATGCATGTACAAGTAATATGAAAGTAGCATATATATACGGCAAATCTGAGCATTGAAAACAATGTATAAGAGATTTTTTTTTTCATACCGTTCTGACTATTGCCCCCTGCATGGAAATCTGATTAGTATGAAGGAAGTTCCATGCATAATATGATTAGTAAAGAATGCTTTGTAAGAAGCTACCATATAGAGAATTCTTTCTGAAGAAGGGTGCTCACATAAGAGCTACCGTATAAAGTATTCTTTCTGAAAAAGGGTGCTCACATAAGAGCTACCATATAGAGTATTCTTTTTGAAGAAGGGTGCTCACATAAGAGCTACCGTATAGAGAATTCCTTTTGAAGAAATGTGCTCACATAAGAGCTAGTATTCATTCTGAAGAAGGGTGCTCACATAAGAGCTACCACATAGAATATTTTTTTCTGAAGAAGGGTGCTCACGTAAGAGCTAACGTATAGAGAATTCCTTTTGAAGAAGTGTGCTCACATAAGAGCTACTGTATAGAGTTTAAGATGCATCTCCCTTCAACATTGGAGTATGGAGTTCTGCGTATCAAATTTCATCCCTCTTGGTGCAAGAGGCTAGCAACACCGTAGCCTTAGTAATAGAGGCGAAATGCATAATAAAAAGTAAGAGTTGCAGGAGCGAGTGGCATCAAAAGTCAGCAACATTATAGCCAAATATTGGGCAATTAAGGCCAGCGGCTTTATAGCCAATTATTGGGCGACTTAGGCTATCAGCATTATGTCCAAGTATTAGGCGACTTAGGCCATCGACATTATAGCCAAAGACAGAGCAATAGAAGCAGGTGACATGGAGTAATAATACAAGATGACACGTCTTGGAAGTGTGGTATCAGCAACATCATCTTCCCCGTGCCTTCATTTTTTTCTTATTCTTCTTCCCATTCCAATGATGTCTTTTGTATCTTGGCAACACCTCATGACATTGGAGGATGGTGGTGATAGTTTGCCAACACCATATGGAAGATGGTGTACTTCTTACAACACCATATGAAAGAGGGTGTACTTCTTGACAACGGAAGAAGGTGATAGCTTTTTTTTTAATCTCGACACACCTTATGTACTTCATGACATTGAAAGAAGGTGATAACAGTTTGCCGACACCATGTGGAAGATGGGGTACTTGTTGATAACACCATATGAAAGAGGGTGTACTTGTTGATAACACCATATGGAAGAGGATGTACCCTCGACATTGGAAGAAGGTGATAGTTCGCCAATGCCATATGCAAAAGACTTCATAACATTGGAGGGAGGTGATATTTTGCGAACACCATATGCAAGAGGCTTCAGGATGTTGAAGGATGTGAGACTTCGCTAACACCATTGGAAGGAGGTGGTACTTCGCGAACACCATATGTTTTTGACATTGAAAGAGGGTGATAATTTCGCGAACACCATATGTCTTTGACATTGAAAGAGGGTGATGGTCTCGCGAACACCATATGCCTTTGACATTGACATTGGAAGAGGTGATAATTTCGTAAACACCATATGCCGTTGACGTCGCAGTTGCAAATACCATATCGCGAGTACCATATGCATCTCCCTGTTTGTTTTCTTTTTGTTCCTTCCACGGAATAACTATAACTCTTTTCATAACAGCAAAACTAACGTTGACGCCAAATGCCTTTATTCTCGCGAATACCATACCATATCGCGAGTACTATGCCTTTAGCGTTGCGAATACCATACCACATGGCGAGTACCATATGCCATCTCCTTTGTTT
This sequence comes from Corchorus olitorius, assembly GCA_001974825.2. NCBI lineage: Eukaryota > Viridiplantae > Streptophyta > Magnoliopsida > Malvales > Malvaceae > Corchorus > Corchorus olitorius. Next base: position 32,930 of record AWUE01012313.1, read on the forward strand.
TCTTTCTCATATCGGCCAAACCATGTTGTAAGAGTGAAATATCACATCGCAAATGCCACATGCCACTGTACATGTATTTATCGTTGGAAGAAGGAATACTATATTGTGAATGCCACATTGCGAATACCACATTGCGAATGCCACATTGCAAATACCACATTGCGAATGCCACAAGCCACATGCCTTTGACGTCGCAAATACCACATCGCAAATACCATATGCCTTAAATGTTTGAAGCGAATGCCACATGCTTTTGACGTTGCCAATACCATATCGCGAATGCCACATGCCTTTGACGTCGCGAATACCACATAGCGAATGCCACATGCCTTTGACGTCGCGAATACCACGTTGCAAATACCACATGCCTTTGACTTCACGAATACCACGTTGCAAATACCACATCGCGAATGTCACATGCCTTTGACGTGGCGAATACACATTGCAAATACCACATCGCGAATGCCACATGCCTTTGACGTCGCGAATACCACATTGCAAATACCACCACATGCCTTTAACGTTGGAAGAGAGTAATAGTTTCTCAAACACCATATACTTTTTCACATTTGGAAGAAGTGGTAATTCGCCAACACCATGAGGATGTGCTTCATGACATTCGGAAGCAAATGATAATTGGCCAACACCATATGGAAGAGACTATATGCCATCACATTGAAAGTAAGTATCATTTAATTTCATATGTAAAAGACACGCCTGCATTAGCTTCTATTTTGAAAGCAAGTATTGGTAACACCCTTCATGATGGAAAGTTTATGTAACGCCCTCAACCAGACGTGGCACCGACAATGTGAGGCGCTTTCACTTGTTGCATCTGCTTTCATAGAATGTAGCACTGTAAGCCTTTTTCGAAGCTACATAGCTATGGGCATTGTACGCCTTTTTTTTTAAGTTGCATAGGCTAGAAGTATCAATAAGGAAGGGCACTCCTGGAGGTGCAACCAGTGCAGCACTCCTAAGGGTGCACTCGCTCCAAGTCAAAATATAGATTTTTTTGTTTTTTAATGGGCTACATAGGCCAGAATCATCAACAAGGAAGGGCACTCCTGGAGGTGCAACTAGTGCAGCACTCCTAAGGGTGCACTCACTCCAAGTCAAAATATAATTTTTTTTTTTTCAATAGGCTACATAGGCCAAAATCATCAACAAGGAAGGACACTTATGGCTACAATCCTTATTGAGTATGGAAATTTGATTGGCCACATAAGCCAGAAGAATAAAAAAAAAGGCACTTATGGCTACGATCCTTGCTGAGTATTAAATCTTGATGTCAAACTCAAATTTTTTTTGTGCTCCAAGAACTGCTGAAGTTCAGACTTGGTAACATAACGTCAGTAGCAGAGGTTGTGAGGTACTTCACGCTCAGAACGTTATTCAACGTTGATGTGGTGCTGTCAACATTGGTTGTACGTTATTCAACGTTGATGTGGTGTTGTCGACGTTGGTTGTTTCAGATGCGGCTGGAAGCTCCAGTCCCTTGCCATTGTCACCGTTCACTGCCTTGACTAGTTGGATATATCTCTCTTCCGTGGCAACCATACGTCATTCGTCTTTTCATCGAACGTTTTGGTTCTCTCGTCAAAGGCCAGCATTATTATTATTTATTTATTTATTTTGCGCCATCATCTCTTGGACATACGCAGGTGTGTCAGATCCATTTCCGCAAGCACTTATGGTCGCTCACTGTCGTTTGAATTCGTCGTCGATTACTCTTTTGTGATCGCTCCTCCCCAGTGGAGTCGCCAAAATGTTGATGGGTTTTTTTGTTGCGGTGGAGGAGACGTCGCAAACAGAGTAAAGGGATATGCAGGAGGCGGCGGAGAGGAAGACCGAAGCAGATCTCAGTGAGAGTGTGGTGGTGCCAGGTGGTATGTTGGCTTTTTACGGTGGTTTGTAATGAGCAAAGAGACAGAGTTTTAGGGTGAATTCTCTTAGATGCCAAAGGGTCCCCCTTTCAATGGTTTCAACTCCACTATATATATTGGAGAGACAAGTGAAAGAACGTGTGTAATAATTACGATATCTCGTAATTAAAGCATACTGATATCAATTGATAGCAATAATAGGCATTTGAGTGATTTACGGTAGGATTGATTTAGGATATCAATTAGGGATTGACAAGTGCAATTGCAAGATTTACGGTGAAATTGATTTGAGATGTCAATTGTGTAATCTATGGTAAGAAGGAAATATCAAGGAAGATGGTTAAGGCTTTATCACTCTCACGTGAGAAAAGGTTGGGATTTTATTTCCAACTACCTCATAGTCCCAGCCTCCAAGCCAAACTCTCCGACATATCCCAAAGGTGGAGTTGACATTGGACCCTGCCATATCCTATGTCAACCTCATCGTATCGTCAAATACTAGCGGTATGCGCTGCACGTGACAACGCGAAAAAGCAGTGTCAACAAATTTCCAAATTCAAGACAGTTAAATTTTCCAAATTCAGATTAATTTACCCTCTGATGAAGATGTTGCGCCAAAATCTTTTCGGAGCTTTGGGTTGTAAAGGGGTGCCAGTCAATTTGTAGCAAAATTGACAAAAATCCAAGATAAACGTAACTTGAATAAAAATAGGATAAAGATCAGACGATATGTGGAGTCTGGTTAAAAGTCACCATGAAGGTTTTAATCATTTAACCCAGATTTCGATTGGTTATCAAGTAATCAGATTCAAATTAAAATGAAAATGAAAAAGGATTGTCTTGATATGAAAATCGTTACAACCAAATGAAACTGATGACAAGAAAAGATTAAAAACTAGACAAGAGTATAAGTTTAAGTGTAAACAAGAGTGTAAGCATATGTGCCTGAAGTTTGCGCTAGGCAAGTTTCTGTGAAGAGTTGTCCGTCCCGAGCTTTGGTGATGCTTCTTCCTTTTATAGTCTCTCTGCCAATCCAGATCCAAAAGTCAAGAAATCACCGCATTAATCTTCAAGATATCATCGCAATGTCAACCTTTAATCGTCATGATGACAAATTGATTTGGTCTCCAATGTCAACTCTAAATCATTCTCCTGATCTTATGAGCTATCAGCATCAATTTGGATCACGTAATTTATGATCAATTAGTCAACTTATCCGTATGAATGCTTGACGTCTCTTCCTCTTGACCCGACTTGACTATTATTAGCCTTAATTAAGGGCTAAGGCCAATTATATATCAAATTCTAAGACAAATTTGGAAAAAATATCCGATGGCACTATTCCCTTAGTAAAAAACCAAATTTCGGCTTTATGTAAGCCAAAACAAATCGGCCTTGATTTGTTATAATCCATTGGCTCATGTAGAGTTTTGCGTTGATGACTTTATATGGAGAATCATTTGGCTAACCAAAAGGAAATAAAGCCAACTTAGCTTAAGGAATTAATCATGTCAAGACCCAAAATCCCATATTAGGACCCAAATATGAAACAAAACCAATTTTGGCTCCAATTGAAATGAAATCGTGATGATCACAGTCACGACGAAGCAACGCTAATTTCCATCAGGACAAGGAAACTTGACCTTGATGGCGTTGTTTTTAATTATTCATGTTATAGGCACCCAATTCTCTATCAGGACCTAATTTTAGCAACCAAAAGCTTGAGGTCAGGAGCTTGTTAATTGATCCCGATATACCGTCAGGACCCAACAATTGTTCCTGATATTCCATCAGGATCTAACAATTGATCCTGATATTTCATCAGGACTCAACAATTGATTCTGATATTAGCTTTATCAATTACTTAAAAATCCAAATATGGAAACCAAAGCCAATTTTGGCAAACAAACCATCGGCACCAATGGCATCCAAACTTAGAAACAAAAAATCAAACCATCAATCTTAACGTATTGATGACATAATTTTGTTTCAAAATCTTTGTAATTTATTATTTAAAATTTAACAATTAAACCACAAATAAATTTCAAGGCAATTTCCCAAGTAATTTCCTAAGTGGTTTGGGCTTTTAGACTTAAAAGAAGGCTCTTTCCAAATCCAATTAGGTTTAGGGTGGTTCTAATTTCATCAACTTTGAGACTTAAGATTTAATCTTGACCATCCAAAATCAATCAATTAGACCACAATCCCTAATTTACCTTGGTGTAAAATAGGGTATAAACATTGCCTCCCTCAAGCTTGATCACTATTTAAAGGGATCAAAGCTTGAATTTTATTACACAAAAAATTCTCCAAACCGTCAAATAAATTGCACCAATCCGCCTTCAAGCCGCTGCTCCTTTTGTGAATTAATCTTTTACCTCAAGTCTTTGTCGACTCACCATGGCTTCAAATCACAATAATCACTCTTCATCAAATCCTCCATCCTGATGGTATAAATTTCTTCCCACCATCAAAACTAATTTCTCCATCCCGATGGTATAAATTTCTCACACCATCAGAATTAATTTCTCCATCCTTATGGTATAAATTTCTTCACACCATCAGAACCAATTTCTCCATCCTGATGGTATAAATTTCGTCACACCATCAGAACCAATTTCTCCATCCTGATGGTATAAATTTCTCACACCATCAGAACCAATTTCTCTATCCTGATGGTATAAATTTCTCACACCATCAGGACTAATTTCTCCATCCTGATGGTATAAATTTCTCACACCATCAGGACTAATTTCTCCATCCTGATGGTATAAATTTCTCACACCATCAGGACCAATTTCTCCATCCTGATGGTATAAATTTCTTCACACCATCAGGACCAATTTCTCCATCCTGATGGTATAAATTTCTTCACACCATCAGGACTAATTTCTCCATCCTGATGGTATAAATTTTTCACACCATCAGGACCAATTTTGCTGTGCCGATTGGAGAAAATTTTTTTTATAAGCCGCTTTACGCAATTGGGGCGACTTTGTCCACTAAGCGTATATATGCTTTATTACACACTCGTGTAAAAGTTGGCCGAAGCAAAACTTACAACCATGCTTTCAAGAACCTTTTCTTCAATCTCTTGATCAAATTCAGGTTCGGGCACTTGTATTGCTTCCCATGCAGTAGGATAGTATTTTTTCAAATACCGCCCATTAATGAACCTTGGGTGTCATTTTTTATCCATGCTCTTTAACCAATAAGCACCACCTTTGAGCAGTTTTCTCACACGGAATGGCCCTTCCCATTTAGGTGTCCACTTCCCATAAGGTTTAATTTTTTTACTAATAGGTAATATAACTTTCCAAACTAATTCACCTTCGGCAAAGCTCTTGTGACGAATCTTTTTGTTGTAACTTCTTTCGGCTTTTCTCTTCTGTGCGTTCAAATGATCTAAAGCCGATAAGTGCTCTGAATCTTTATCTTCAAGAGCGACCATCATTGACTCAGTGTATTCTTCCCAAGTCAAATCGTTTTGAAAAGCAACCCTGGCTGATTTGGCCAAGATCTCCATAGGTACCATGGCGTCATGTCCATTGGTGAGATTAAATGGGCTAACTCCTGTACTTGAACGTTGCGACATACGATACGCCCATAACGCTCTTGATAAGTATTCATCCCATTTTCCTGGATGTGTGACTACTAACTTATCCATGATCTTCAAGATCACCTTATTGGAGGCTTCAGCTTGCCCATTTGCTTGGGCATAATGGGGTATTGACTTCATACATTTGATTCCATATTTTCTACCCAATACTTCTGTTATTTCCCCATCAAAATTCAATCCTTGATCTAAGGTGAGGGTTTCTGGTATTCCAAAGCGATAAATGATATGTTCTTCAACGAACTTTTGGATATCCGCATGCTTGGTGCTCTTCATCGCCTTTGCTTGCACCCACTTGGTGAAGTAATCAGTAGCAAAGATGATGAAACAAACCCCACCTTTTGCTGGAGGATAAAGTTTTCCAACGAGATCGATAGCCCATCCACGGAAAGGCCACGACTTCACGATGGAATGAAGATCTTCAGATGGAACTCTTTGAACGGGACCATGCTTCTGACATGCTTGGCAACCCCGGGCATACTTCATACAGTCTTTCATAACGGATGGCCAATAAAAGTCATGTCGTCGTATGAGCCAACGCATTTTTCTTCCTGCTTGATGAGCGCCACAAGGCCCTTCATGTACATCTTTTACCACGGATTTGGCTTCCTCTCCATCAAGACATCTCAAAAAGACACCATCGACGCCTTTTTAATATAATTCGTCAGCCAATACCGTATAATGTACTGCCAACGATCTTGTTCTCCTACTAGCGGGCTGGGTAGGATCTTTGAGATATTGAATGAACGGATCACGCCAATCGGCTGCTGCCGTCCTGATGTTGATATTGCAAACATCGAAGATGTTTTCTCTTCCCAAAACTGATGGCATATTTCTTCTTTCGACATTGACAACTTTCTTCATAATGTCATCTTGGAAGGTAATTCCTGATGCTAATTGAGCAGCAACATTTGCCCCTTCATTCATATTTCTCGGTACATGCTCAACACTAACATCGTCAAATTCTTCCAATAATTGAGTCGCTAGAGTGAAAGGTAATAAGGATGGACTAGTACATTTAAACTCTCCAGTAAGATAATTTACCACCAACAAAGAATCTCCTTTTATTTGAACCGATGATGCCTTCATCTCTCTAAGCATTTCAAGGCCAATAATGAGCGCCTCATACTCAGCTTGATTGTTGGTGCATTCAAAGTCCAAATGGAACGCCATCATCGTCCAAGTACCTTGCGGAGAAAATATGGTAATACCTACTCCTACTGATTCTGAAGTACTTGATCCATCAAACTCCAACACCCATGGCAACAAAGCGATTTCCATGACTTCAGCGGCATCTCCAAAATCTTCCCCCAAATCCAAGCAAGGATGATCGGCTAGGAAATCAGCAACCGCATGACCTTTTATTGCTTGTTGAGGAATGTACCTGAAACTAAACTCAGACAAAGCTAAACACCATTTACCAAGTCGGCCTTTTAGAATAGGCCGAGTTAACATGTACTTGACAATGTCAGTCTTGGCAATTATACACACGTTAAAATAGAGCATATAATGGCGTAATTTTATTGCAGCAAAGTACAAGGATAAACAAAGTTTTTCTATAGGGCTATATCTAGTTTCAACATCAGTAAGAGCCCGACTAAGGTAATAAACTGCCTGTTCTTTCCCACTCTCTATCTCCTGAGCCAACAAACATCCAATTGAAGATGTTGTGGCCGATACATATAGATACAATGGTTTATCTTTCCTAGGGGAACTAAGACAGGAGGCGTTGCGAGATAATTTTTAATCGCCTCAAATGCATCTTGTTGTTCTTTAGTCCAAATAAAATCTTCCTCCTTCTTCAATCTCAATAGTGGTGAAAACGCCTTAGTTTTACCAACAGTATTTGAGATAAATCTTCTTAAGAAGTTTACTTAACCAATAAAACGTTGTAACTCCTTCTTATTAGCGGGAGGTTGCGCTTGCATGATCGCTCTTGCTTTGTTCTGATCAACTTCAATCCCCCGTTGGTGCACTAGGAAACCTAAGAAATTCCCCGCAGTCACACCAAAGGCACATTTGAGTGGATTCATCTTCAGACCGTGTCTTCTCATTCTCTCAAAAGATCGCTTCAGATGATCGATGTGGTCTAAGCTATTATGGGACTTGACCACTACATCATCGTTATATACTTCCATGAACTTGCTGATCATATCGTGGAAGATGGCATTCATGGCTCTTTGGTAAGTGGCTCCAGCGTTCTTAAGTCCAAACGGCATTACAACCCACTCGAATGTTCCAATTGCTCTAGGACAACGGAATGCGGTCTTTCGAACATCTTCCTCCGCGATATAAATTTGATTGTAGCCGTTGTGTCCATCCATGAAGGATAAAATTTTGTGTTGAGCCGCTCCATCCACCAGTAGATCAACAACTGGCATAGGATATTCGTCCTTGGGGGTGGCTAAATTCAGGTTGCGAAAGTCAACGCACACTCTGATCTTGTCGTTTTTCTTCACCACAGGGACGACATTTGATATCCACTCTGCATAACGTGTTGTGCGAATAAATCCCGCCTTGAGCAATCTCTCGATTTCTTCCTTCATTTTCAACACCACGTCATTGGCCATCCTCCTAGGTGGTTATTGATATGTTCGGTATCCTGGAATGATAGGAAGCTGATGTTCCACCAAGTCTCTGCTCAACCCTGGCATCTCTGGATAATCCCACGCAAAGCAGTCTTTGTACTCTTTCAACAAAGCCACCATGCACATTTTATCTTCTTCGCACAAACATTGGCTAATTTAAGTAGGCAGATGTTGACCATCAGTACCAAGATCAATTTCCAGCAACGAATCTTGTACATCGGCTTTAAGATCGTCTAACTTCATAGGAGCACGATCCAATTCTTCCATAGTGATTTCATCTCCTTTATGAGCCACATTTGCTATTGGGGCGGCTTCTTCCTCTAAAGATTGAATGCGCCGTTTTAAACTATAAGCCGACAACTTTCTCAAAGTGTCATCGATCTTTTCTCTCCTTTTGTCGTCTTGACTCATCATGGCATTTCTTCAATGATGGGAAATTTACCAAGCGGCCTGTATGGTATAATTGCACTAGGCCGGACAAGGTCTTCCATGGTCTTCTTCAGACCATCTTTCAAATCTTGGACTGTTGATAGCATCGGCATTGGAATAGGACGTCCATACTTATCTTGACCAAGAAATCTAGTGGTGCCAATTGTTTCGTCATAGTATCTAACCTCCACAGCATTGGACTCCACCTTAAATGGTCGGCTATCGGCATGTACAACTTCCACCTCATTTCCATTCCAAAAGCTCAGGAGCTAGTGTAAAGACGATGGTACACACCAGTTAGAGTGGATCCAATCTCGTCCCAGCAAGGCGTTATAACTTGATGATGAGTCAACAACAAAGAAAGCTGACATAGACGTTCTACTTCCCATTGTCAGGTTTGTAGCAAAAATACCTCTTGTCTCAGTGATGGCACCTGAAAAATCACTGACAGTTACATTAGACTCAATTAAATCATCATCACCTCTACCCAATCTCCTTAATGATGCATAAGGCAAAAGGTTGACGGTAGCTCCATTGTCCACTAAAACTCTATTCATTGGTACACCATCAAGATGAACCTTGATATATAAAGGTTTGATGTGATATGTCGCTCGTTGATCAGGTTTTACGAAGACAATGTCCTTAGGTTGCTCAACCTTGCCCCCCGAGTCTTCATCATCCTTTTGGGGTACATGAATAATTTCTTCAACATTCCCAACTGGGAGTGGTTCATCTGACCAGCTTTTATAACACTCGATTCCACACCATCAACTCTTGCAGCAAATATACACGGCAAAGTGAGGACGTTGCAATGCAAGTTTACAGTAAATTGTCCGAAGGTTATTGAATTAACAGAACCTTCTACGAAATCATCAGCTTGTAAGGTGTCCTTCTCACTCTCTTCATTTTTACTTCCACTAGAGTAGAGTGGGTCTTCATTGTTGGTCTTGTCTTGACCATCAGCTTCCTTCTTTTGCAAAAAAACAATCCTCTCATTTAGGCTTGCTTCCCTTTCCTTAATAAGAGCTTCCCTCTCGTCCAACTTTGCCTGTTCAAAGGCTATCCTCTTATCAAGTCTTGCTTGTTCAAGTAACAGCTTGGCCCTCCAAGGTTCTAAACCTCGTCCAACCAAATATTCAAAAGTCATATCATCTGTCACTTTGAACATCCCTTCTGGGACAATCTCTTCAGCATCCTTCTTGAAATGACATTTCTCTAAGCTAGTCGCTAAAGCTGTCACTTCTTCCTCCATTGCAGCATTCTGCAACTCTTTTCTAGCTTTAGCACTTCTCCTGAGCTCTCGCCTCCTCCATGTCTTCCTGTTTCTCTGTATTTGTGGAGTTGGAAATTTAGGATGCTCAACTTTCTGCCAAACACCAATTGGAGCTCTGACAGTCGGCCTTACCATCTTTGGCCGATTAAATTCTATTGCATGATCTCTTCGGATCCTGACTTCATTCTCAATCGCCATTGTTCTTATCTCTTTCTTCCTCTTTTCCAACCAAGGCCTCAACTCACTTCTCGACCTAGTTGGAAATTGGACAATCGGCTTAAGAACATGGGGAGCCGATGCTGTAATTTTAGATCTAGTCATCATCGGCATAGAAGTTCCTTGAACTGTCGATGTGATCATCATCGACGGCTTAGCATCTTCTGAAGAAAAATCTAACTTTCTTTGCACCGTCTTCCAAGTAACCGATCGATTAGGAACCCTCATCGGCATATCCTCAGTTGTAGTCAAATCCAACTTTCTTCTCGGCATCGATCCTATTAGAGCCACGGGCCTTGGAGCCATTGGCTGGGATACTTGTTCTCTCGAAGGTACAACTCTTTTGATATAACCATACCTTACAGGTATTGACGGTCTTCTCTCTTTTGGTGGTGGTGGCATTTCTTCATCGCTCCTAGCGATGCCTTTGGCTTTTTGCTCTCTCGTCAAACGACCACCTGTTGGAAAATTAACATAAACCATATTGACTGCAGTAGGAAAATGATCTTTATCAACTCCCATTTCCTTCTTGGGAGCCTCAGGAAATTTCAGAATTCCACGCTCGATCTTCTCTTGCACAATGTTTCTGAACACGATGCAACTGTTGGTGGAGTGCCTCCAGGAATCATGATATTTACAATACTACTTGCCTCGTAACTCATCTGCATGAGGAAGCTTGTGTCCTGGTGGTAGCTTAATCGTTCCCGCCTTAAATATGAAATAAAAAACATCTGATGTTTTGGACACATCAAATGAATACATTCGACTTCCGTCATGTGGTTTCTTCTCAGCCTGACGATGATAAGCTGTTGATAGATGCTCCTGTGTCTGACGATGTCCGATCCCTGCTTTTACCAAGGAAGGACACTCAATAGGCATGTCTGCCTTCACCTCAACAACTCCTAGCTCGTAGTTAGGCTCCTGATAATACGTTCCATAAGAAGAACTCCTCCGTTCTGCATCTTCTTGGAGCAAATTTTCATAGCGAGCAACCTTTGTGGACATGTCAAAGTAGTCTCTGAATTCCACCCCTTCAAACTTTTTGCGAAGTTCGATATCCAAGCCATTTTGTGCCAGACGCACAAATTCCTCCTCAGGTGGAGCAATGCGGCACCTATTCCTCAGCTTCTTAAATCGAGCAAGGTAATCTTCAGCTGATTCTCCTTTCTTTTGAGAAAGACGAGATAAATCTGGCAACGAAACCTCAGGCTCAATACGGTAGAACTGGGTATAAAATGCTTTCTCCATATCCTCCCACGTCCTGATGGAGTTGGGTGGGAGATTAATGTACCAGGTGAAAGCAAGCCCAGTGAGAGAATTAGGAAACAATCTCTGCTTCTGGTAACCGGTGTTTGCTTCACCACATTGCATGGTGAAACGACCCACATGCTCTATCGTCGATTGTTCTGACGAAATACCTGAAAAATGAGGAGAGAAGTCGGGAACCTTGTACCCCCTGGGGAATGGGAATTGACGATCATACTCTTCAGGATATGGAGTGTGAAAAGCAGGTCTACCCGTCCTCCTGAGTCCAGGACCAAGCATCTCTTGAACTATATGTATGATCTGATTGCGATCGAGCCCCAGAACTTCTTGTCTGAATGCTTCAGCACGATCGTTGGGGCGCACCTGTGCTCTGGGAGCGTAGCGCTGGTTTCCATTCCTGTTGTCGTTGTCATTATGCCCGTTTCCATTCCCAACACGAGCAGGTGGCGGAACATAAACATTTATGTTCCGGGCATCAACTTGAGCGACATCCTCAACGACATCGACAACTTCTTCTTCTAGAGGAGGAGGAAGTGGTGGGTCAACTTGACGTTCTTGCACATTAACAACACCAAGAGGAGCTTCATCCTGGGGTCGTGGAAGTTGACCAACTGGTGCTAAGCCTTGCCCCCCGGGTGCCGCTCCTATCCTTGGAATAGCTGCGTCAATCCTCATATGCTCAATTACCAAGTTTTCTTGTTTATTTTCCATCGTTTTCAAATTTCCCATCATTTGCTCAAGTTGGGCCATTACATGATGAAACGAATATGCTTGCTCTTAGGGAGGCTTAACGCCGTCCTTAGGGATCAACAAGCCAGAACGCAAGGCCATGTGGTTTTCAGATTTTTCTACAATGATTTTGCCAGTCTCCTTGGCATCCTTGGGAGGCATCTTAGCAAAGTAGCAGAAAGGTAGAAAGAAAAGAGGCGTAGAATCCTAAGTGTGGCGTAGCGCCAAATAAAACAAAAAAAACAAAAATAGAAAGTTGAGACGTCAACTTAAAAGAACCTGATTGAGAAGTAAACTGAAATCCTTTTGTGTCCCACCAGGTGTGCCAAAAAGAGATGTTGCGCCAAAATCTCTTCGGAGCTTTGGGTTGTAAAGGCGTGCCAGTCAATTTGTAGCAAAATTGACAAAAATCCAAGATAAACGTAACTTGAATAAAAATAGGATAAAGATCAGACAATATGTGGAGTCTGGTTAAAAGTCACCATGAAGGTTTTAATCATTTAACCCAGATTTCGATTGGTTATCAGGTAATCAGATTCAAATTAAAATGAAAATGAAAAAGGATTGTATTGATATGAAAATCGTTACAACCAAATGAAACTAATGACAAGAAAAGATTAAAAACTAGACAAGAGTATAAGTTGAAGTGTAAATAAGAGTGTAAGCATATGTACTTGTAGTTTGCGCTAGGCAGGTTTCTGTGGAGAGTTGTCCGTCCCGAGCTTTGGTGAAGCTTCTTCCTTTTATAGTCTCTCTGCCAATCCAGATCCAAAAGTCAAGGAATCACCGCATTAATCTTCAAGATATCATCGCAATGTCAACCTTTAATCGTCATGATGACAAATTGATTTGGTCTCCAATGTCAACTCTAAATCATTCTCCTGATCTTATGAGCTATCAGCATCAATTTGGATCACGTAATTTATGATCAATTAGTCAACTTATCCGTATGAATGCTTGACGTCTCTTCCTCTTGACCCGACTTGACTATTATTAGCCTTAATTAAGGGCTAAGGCCAATTATATATCAAATTCTAAGACAAAATTGGTAAAAATATCCGATGGCACTATTCCCTTAGTAAAAAACCAAATTTCAACTTTATGTAAGCCAAAACAAATCGACCTTGTTTTGTTATAATCCATTGGCTCATGTAGAGTTTTGTGCTGATGGCTTTATACGGAAAATCATTTGGCTAACCAAAAGGAAATAAAGCCAACTTAGCTTAAGGAATTAATCATGTCAAGACCCAAAATCCCATATTGGGACCCAAATATGAAACAAAACCAATTTTGGCTCCAATTGAAATGAAATCGTGATGATCACAGTCACGACGAAGTAACGCTAATTTCCATCAGGACAAGGAAACTTGACCTTGATGGCGTTGTTTTTAATTATTCATGTTATAGGCACCCAATTCTCTATCAGGACCTAATTTTAGCAACCAAAAACTTGAGGTCAGGAGCTTGTCAATTGATCCCGATATACCGTCAAGACCCAACAATTGATCCTGATATTCTATCAGGACCCAACAATTGATCCTGATATTCCATCAGGACCCAACAATTGATCCTGATATTCCATCAGGACCCAACAATTGATCCTGATATTAACTTTATCAATTACTTACAAATCCATATATGGAAACCAAAGTCAATTTTGGCAAACAAACCATTGGCACCAATGGCATCCAAACTTAGAAACAAAAAATCAAACCATCAATCCTAACGTATTGATGGCATAATTTTGTTTCAAAATCTTTGTAATTTATTATTTAAAATTTAACAATTAAACCACAAATAAATTTCAAGGCAATTTCCCAAGTAATTTCCTAAGTGGTTTGGGCTTTTAGACTTAAAAGAAGGCTCTTTCCAAATCCAATTAGGTTTAGGGTGGTTCTAATTTCATCAACTTTGAGACTTAAGATTTAATCTTGACCATCCAAAATCAATCAATTAGACCACAATCCCTAATTTACCTTGGTGTAAATTAGGGTATAAACAGAAGATGCCTTGAATTAAAAATATTCATGTGATCGAAATTGTCACGGTTATAGTTGAGGCAAAAATGTATTTATCTCCATAATTTAGGGGGCGAAATTAAGGGCTAATTTTTTTAAACTGTTATACGTTTTTGGTATTTGTTAATTTACAAATTTAAGGATGTGATTATCATAATTGCCAAACAAAATGTGATTATCATATAATGTATCCAGTTCGTACTAATTAGGGGACTGTGGGGGATCAACATCTTTGCGAGATGACAACTTAGATTATTTAATGTATTTCCTATAAACTAGGTATCTAGTTATAAAAACCATAAATAATTTCATACATAAAAACCCATAAATAGTTAGAGCATCATGGTTTGTATATATAAAAACCATATATAACTAGATATTAGCTCCATGCTTTCGCGTCAGGTTTTTCAGTTTATGATTGTAATAAAGTAATTTCAATTTTAAGTAAAATTTTATATGTTAGTAATTAAGTTAAATGGAAGAAAACATTGTTAAGATTTTAATGTCAAATTTTATACATAATAGTAATTAAGTTAAATTTAAGAAAACATTGTTAGAATTCTAATGTCTATCAAATAATTATCTACTACTGGAAAAATTACTTTGATTATAATTCAATGTTTTAAATCTTACTTATAAATATTATATGGAATTTCAAATATATAATAATATATGGGTTTATATATGACACCGGCGGGCGGTGGAGTTTAGCAGACTGCACAAGCGGGGCTTAAAGGGTGACATGTGTCTCATAGGGACTAGATTGAAATATTTAAAATTTAATTAATTCAGAAAATGGACATGTGTCAACTCCACAACCCGCTTGTGGAGTCCAAAATTTACACCGACGGTGTATCAAATAATTTCCCATAATATATATTGTTTTTCTCTCAACCAATCAACTATAGACAAATTTCAGCATGAGAAAGTCAAATACTAATTAAGCATACAACAGTTTGGGGATAACTTTAATAGTGAGGTATAGATTTCAAATAGAATGTATAGATTTCATTCCACTCATCAGATCGTATTCTCAAACAAACATGTAAAAGATATATCATTTGATATATCATGTTCAAAACATTATATATATATATATATATAATATTTTTCTTTTACATGTTAAAAATTTTATTTCATTGCCATCAGGCATTTGGCCTGGTGGTAGAGTATTGAACTCTTAGTTCTAGCCTACCTAGACCATGAGCTCTTGGGTTCAACTCTCACAGAATGTGAGTTTGTTTGTAATTTGTTTGTTTATTTGGTAGGTAGGTAGTTTATTTATGGTATAATTTCTAGTTTAGGTTGAATTCTCATGTAGATGTTTTGGCATAGAGATTTATTTGAATTGTAATAAGATTTGACTGGGTTTGTTTATTGGGGAAGGGGTTTGTTGGCTCATAGATTAGCGTTTCGGTAATGTAGCTAATCATGTATAGTGGTGTACGGGTCTTCTTGTGCGTTTGTAATCTCAATCTCTTCAAGAAATGAAAATGATTCTTATATAAAAAAAAACTTTATTTCATTATAATATAGATATATGACACCAAGTGTCGACAAAAACACATGTATCATCAATGCTACAATTTATTTGAAAAAAAAAAAGTGGTAAGCAGAGGGTACTATAAAATTAATTTATTGATTGTTTTTTTTTTATTATTATAGTATAATAATACTAATATATATTTATTTCACTTCCTTCAACATCTTTTTTTTTTTTTTTGGGAAGTAACTTAACTAAACAAGAAAAAGTTATATGAAGTCTATAGGTATATAGCTAGCGCCTAGCAGGTGAGATTGGGGCCGGGATCAACACCAAGCTGGTTACAATAATCAGTATAATAGTTAATCCGAGCCTGAACCGTAGCGGGGTTTCCACCATTGCACTCAAGAGCCCCATTAATGGCACGAATAGTTGCCCCGAACCCTTGGCTTATGACAGGCTGAACAAAATTCACCCAGTACCACACTGCTGTCTTGAAGGAGATAACAGGATCTGTGGCCACGGTTTCAGGCGAGTTTAATCCGTCAAAACCAATGCTCTGTCCGGCTGGTCCATAGTTGAAATTCCATGATAGTTGAATTGGTCCACGCCCATAATAATCTTTGTCTGGGTTGCATGGATACTGTGTGTTGGTCTCATCGCAGTAGTCCCCGTTGGCACCATTTATCTCTTCAATATAGCAAAAATCTGCACCAACAAAATTGAATTTTAGATACCAACCATTTACTTATATATATCTTTAATTTGTGCATATATATAAATAACGGAAAATTATATAATATAGTGTCAGTTCAGTTTCGCAGACTACACATGCAGGATTTATATGTAAAAGCTTTAATAAGCTTACGTCCAGTTTCATGCGTGACATGCGCGAAGAAAGCAGCAACCTCGCGCCTAATATCGTCAGCTGTGCCAAACTGAGGAAAAGAATTGACGGCCTGAAGAAATGCATCCCTTGAGTAAAAGTTCTTCCCTGCGCAACTCGCATCTGCCTGATTCAGAATCCCATTAAAGAAGTTTGGTGTAACTACATCAGCCACTGACTGAGCCTTTACGGACACCGGTCCGGCTAGGATTCCAGCCAGAACAATAAGGGCAAGTACCAAAGCTTTTCTCATTTTAATAATTAAGTAACTTTGATGTGCAAATATGGTGGAGAGTTGGGACTTATTTATAGTTGTGGAGAGAAGGGGTTTGAAACTTGAAAGTGTCAACCTTGACATGCAGGATATTCCAGAAGGCGTGAACATGACGGTACTGCAAAGTTAGACTTTTGGTCCTATATATTTCTATAACTAATCGGGTAAAAAAGTGCTTCTAGAATCTAGATAATTCAACCTAATCATATAAGTATATATATTACACTTGCATACAGATTACAGAGTTCTAATTCTTAAGCAGATATATATAATATAATAATATATATAGTAAAATGCCATAAAATCTTGCGGAATTTAAGGATTATTCGGTATAAATGGTTATTAAAAAAGTTTATAATTCTTTGAAAAAAAATGGGGTATGTTTGAGTACAACATACAAAAAGGAACGGACAAAGTGTTAATTTTATCAGTATCTAGTTTGTTTCAATTTTTTTTTGGTACACAAAAGGTTTAGCAGTAGGCTATCCCTTCGGGATTTACGAATATCAATTGGACTTTCATTTATAGATTTTTCGTGATTACAAATTGTCTATTTGGTAGGAGTTTATGAAGAGTCGAACTCAGCTGCCTTCCAACACAAGTCCAAGACTTTATCACTTTGACCAACTCCCATCAACAATTTGATCTAATTAAAACGTATACAACCACTAAAAACCTTACCACAATCTATTCTCAAATTTTGGGAATTTATCCTTTTTATTCAAATTTTGTGAAACTTATAGCTAAATTTAGTACCATGTGTGGAGGAACATATTTAGGGGGGAAGTGGAGAAATTGGAGGGGAAATAGCATTTTATTTAATCAAAATTGGCTTTTAACACCGTTACATCTAGGTGTGTAATCAAGTTGTTCATGAACAATTCGGGTTTAACTCAATAAATATATGTTAGAGTTCTTGGATTTTTCTCTAATCGAGCTCGAGCTACTTGAATGATGAGCCAGCAGAGCTCGAGTTTTAAAATATTAGGATCGAGTAGATCGCAAGCCTAAACAAGCCTATACATTTGTTTTTAATATAAGTATTAATAATAAATTATTTAAGATGTCAAATGTTTACTTTGTAATATTTTCAATAATTATTATTTTGTATTGCATTGAAAATTTATATATTTAATCATTATTATTGAAAAATTTTGGAGATTGATAATTCTATCGAGTCAAGTTCGAGCTCAAACTTGAAAAATTAAGCCCGTCGAGTTCAAGCCGAGATTCGAGTTTTTCTATTGAGCTGAGACGGCTCATTTACACCCCTAGACTTACGTGAACTGTTGGCATTGTTTTCTAGTCAGAATTGTTTGCATTCAATGGCTTATATTGATTCTACACTGTAGAAAATGGATCCTAATAGTTTTCCACTGTCTTTACTTTTCTTTCTAAAGAAACAAAAGGTCATTTTGAGTTTGTCTACCCCAAACACAGCCTAACAAAAGTAAGTTAAAAGTCATAAGTTTCACTCTTTTTTTCAAAAAAAAAAATCATTTTGAGTTTATCTATGTCAAACACAACTTTACAAAATAGTACCATATATGTCAAATAGGGTTGTTGATCACGTATATCTAATTCGGATTCCAAATGAAAAATAGAGCATAAAACTCCAACTCAAACAAGAAAAGTATAGATTAAAGTCCTTTTTGCCTTTTGAACTTGTCTCAAATTGACGTTTTACTTCCTAAATTTTATTAGGGACGTTTTGCCTCTTAAACTTGTAATTTGAGGACATATTAGTCCCTTCGTAACAGAACAGTGGTCGATTTGAGGACCCTAACACTAAATTTTTAATTCTAGTTCGACACTCAAAGCTTCTTGTGCCCGTGGAAGCCTCTTAAAGTTCTTTTTTTCTTTCTTTTTTTTTCATTTTTATTTTGGACGGGATTTTTTATTAACCATTTTATCGGTCTCGATCGGGTGGGTTTTAATTTGGCGGGTCTGGGGTGGGTCAAATTCCATGTGGCCACGGTGCCGTCTATCACGTGACCACTATTCAGGAGTCAAATTTTATGGCGCCGTCTTAATTATTGACCACTGTTACGGAAGGACTAATGTGTCCTCAATTTGCAAGTTTAAGGGGCAAGAAGTCTCAAATAAAAATTTAGGGGGCAAAACATCAATTCGAGACAAGTTCAGGGGCAGAAAGGAACTTCAGTTGAAAAGTATATGTTACTCATTTTCTTTCATTTTCCTATTTGGTGAAATAAGAGTTGTCAAAAGCTGACCCGAAGTCTCCAATGGGACACCCTAATGGTTAAAGCTTGGGACTTCTTACCGAAGGTCTAGAATTCGAATCCTGGGAGGGGGCGGAACAAGATTATAGGAAAGGAGAGGACTACTGCATGTTGTGTAGTCTATTTCAATATCATGTTAATGAGTAGTAAAAGAAAAAAAAAAGCTGACCTGAACCGGATTAACTGCCCAACCCACCTGAACCCAAACCCATCTAACTCGATTTGACAATGGAAAGTCAACAACCCGAATCCGCCTGACTCTAGACCCGAATGACCTGAGACCCGTGTGACTCCAGACCTGATGGACCCGACACCCGAATGATTAGGGAAGTTAACCCGAATGATCAGAGAATTTATAGGTCTACCTATTTGTCGAAACGTTCGGGTCCGGGGAACCCTGCCGAAACGACATTGGAAAGCAGGAGTCGCCACTAATCTTTTTTAAAGTGTGATTAGTCACCTAAAGGCCACCTAAGCTAAGTAAAGTCCAAAGCTTGGCAGTTGACCCACTAAACCTAAGGTCCGGCCTTACCACCTAAATCTAGGTTCGGGAGTCGGTTACATTTGGGGAAGGATGAGCACCCCTAAATGCCCGTCAAGTGACGGTACCTCGAGTCTAACTAGATCTACTGGGTCAAAAGAAAAGTTGGTTGCTTTTAATCCTAGTCTTAAGTGTTATTAGAAAGGGTTATAAAGGAAAAAGGAAATCATTTTGAAAACAAGTTTAAATGTCAAGGGTTTTGAAGAATATAATCAAACGACTGTCGATTAATTCTTCTTACAACTCTCTTTCACTGTTTGTTCTCCTGTTGATCCTTTTCTCTTTGAAAAGGAAATTTTGAAAACACAGTGTCAAAATCTTTTTACCATTTTTTATTTTTTCCAAAAAACTTGACCAATTTTATTAATTTCCAAAACATTCTTTTGTATTTCTTTATTTTCGAAAATCTTCTTTTGGAATTACCTAAACTTTTATTTTTCAAAATCTTCTTTTGGAGTTGCTTAAAAAAAAGGTTCTTTTTGAAAATGCTTACCTTGAAATCTCTTACTAATTTCTTAATTTTGAAAATCAAATGAGAACATGATTTGAAAAAACATTTTTGAAAACACTTTTATTGCGGCTTTTTATTTTCAGATTTTTCTCTTTTTTTGATTTTGATCTTTTTCTATCTCTAGATTAATGCATGTATGCAAATGATGAATGCAAAGTCCAATTATTAAAGTTAACTCAGTAACCCGGGTTTTTGAAAGCCCTTCCTGGGATATGTGCTCGGAGCCCCGACACATCCCGAGAAGAGCCGTCTCATCCTCAGAGACATTCAGTGGCCCCAAAACTTGACCACTCACTGAAGGCCCCTTCTTTGGATGGGTTACAGTTATCAACTGATTTTAGGAGGTGGCATGATATGCAAACAGATATAATTAATGGCAAGTAAATATGATATGCATGCAATTAGGTTCTACTTTATCACTATTCTAAATTACTAAATTATTACAAACCAAGGCCTAACTGGGCCAATTAACTTAAATAACAAAAGACTTAAAAACTTAAAGGCCACATCAGACAGACTGGGGACTTTTCTGCACATCAAGTAAACAATTAGCAACATTCAGGGATCAAATGGCATAAATTGAAATCAATAACATAAATCAAGCACTCAATTGCACAAACCCTAGCATAATCTCCAAAATCAGGGGTCAAATTGCATAAAAAATAAATGGAATCTTAAATCAGGGACCAAATCAAATCAAAAAGTAAATAAAAATTACAATCAGGGACTAAAATGAGCAAGGACACAAGTTACAGGTTTTATGTGAATTAAATAACAAATCATGGGATTTAATTGTATCAAATTAAGGGTTTAATTGCAAAAGATTAGAAGTATTACCTGAATTGGGCTGACCCACCGGTTTCTGGGTCAGATCTCGGGGTTGGTATAAATGGAACAAACCCTAGAAGGGTTTCAAACTTCTTCTTCTTCCTTGAGCCGCACCGGAACCCTAGATCTCTACCCCATCATACCAGCGCCGCCGACACCTCCCTCTTCACTTCGATGAACCCCTCACAAACCAAAGATCTTGCCTTTCTTGTCGAAAGATCAAGACCCAAGCTCATATCACCTCAAACCTAACGAAACCCACGCCACCCGTGACTCAAGAATCCCAACTTTGGCGACACACCCTTCCTTTTAAAGCTTCTTCTTTCCCAATATTTCTGTCCAACATCAACGGAGATGGCTAAGACAGAAGACCCCTGAAAATAAACTCCCACAAATGCTTCTACTCTAATAAGAAAATCAAAGCACAGAAATGACTGAGACTCCATGGACGCGGGACTCTAAGGAGACCAAGAAAGGTACCATTTTTCACTAGTCTCGATCTTTTTCTCTCTAGTTCTTGTGTATGTGTATTCAGAAGCCAAAAAAAAAGAAAGGAAATTGTAAAAACAAGAGTTTCTTTGATCTATCAAAGAGAGTCTGAGTGTTTTTTTTTGGGAGAATTCAGTGAATAAAATCCAGAGCAAGAATGTGGTTCCGTGTCTTTTTTAGAAGAAGAGAGTGTTTTTTTTATTTTTATGGACGAGAAAAAGAGAGCCCGAGAGCTTCCATTTCAGTCCCTTTTTGTTAATGAGAAAAAAAAGTGATTTTCCATGAGAGAGAGTGTAGATTAGAGAGAGCCTGAGCAGAGAACCCAGACCCTGTGAAAAATCCATCCCCCTCTTTCTTTTACAACTCTCTTCCCTCTTTTTCAGGTGATTCAGCGAATTCGATCCAGGAGAGCATTGATGTGCACGTGTGGGAGGTGAGGTGGCATGGTAAGCTTGTGAGCCTTTTTTTTCTCTTTCTATAACTGTTTTCTTTTCCTTGTTAGCTACCAAACTTGATTTGCATTGTTGTGTTGCCATGTGTTGTGGAATTTTGGAGATAAGGCTCAAGGGAATGGTGAGTTGGCCAAAGCAATCCCTTCTCTAGGTAAATTTCCCTCTCTCTCCCTTCAACTGAAATTGGGAATATTTCTGTTGCACTGCAAGCTTGTTACACCTTTGCTCATTTTTTGTCTTGGCTTGATGTCTGACTTTTGCCTTTGAAGATGAATGGTTGTGATGATGCTTTGACTTGCTAATGGTTGCTCTGATTTGTTGCTGATATTGATGATTCCTAGTGTGCAATCGCCACTGTTTTGCTAGTTGCCTGATTGCTTAAACATGCCTCAAACTTAACTGTTTTAAGGTCGGTTCCTTACACAATTGCTTGTGCTTGTATTGGTCCTTTGATTTGAGTATATGGAATTTGCTTATTCAACTTTGCTTCATGCTTCGATTTGCATTTTTTGAGTCATCCATGCCATTTTCTGTTGTGATCTGCTAATTTGAATGCATTGGTCGACTGCCGAATTCTCCCTTGTGTATGCAACATGGAACTGCGCATGTTGGAGTCTTAATAGGTGTCATATTTAGCCTTTGTTCTGCTTTGCAAAATTGCAATTGTGTGATTGTCAAATCGAGGTTGGAAGTAGGCTAATTTCTGCTTTTACTTGCATTCTCTGTTAGTTGTTCTGTAACGACCCCAAAGTTGAGCTTGGCTGCGATAAATGAGCAATGCTTGCATGTCTAATATCTCCATTCACCGCTGCCAATGTTTGTATTCCAAACGATGATGGTATCCCTTGTAACTTGTTAATCACTGTCTTGCAATTTCAATGTTGTGTCGGGCTTTGATTTAAATCCTCTCTTTGTTGCCATGGGGATCGAACATGAGAATTCGTAGCATTGTGATAGCTATGGGGAAGGTTTGCGTGTCGCGGCACGGGATCAGGAAGTGTCAAGCAAAGGCACCATAATTGCAGCTCGAGGAAGAAAAACCATCAACTTGGAAGTTTTGTAGAAATACAATTTTTTTTTTTTTGCATTATGTAATGACTTGAGGAAATGATATGTATTTCAATAAAAGCTTTGGATCCCTTAACTTAGCACCGGCTCCAAATGTAACTTAAATTAGGTGACCCATGTGCAAATCCTAAGATGAGAATGGCCCAATGGCCCAAACCTTGAATTTTAAAAGGATCCACTCTCAACTACCCAAGAAGACAAGGCCCATAAGGAAAATGACCCATAAAAGAAATAAGATAAAGAAAGGAACCAACCCAAATGAATATAATAAAGGGGAATGGTAATTGACCAATGCGCGCAACAGAGTAAGAAATGGATATGGATATGAAGGCAAGATAAGAAGGAACAAACTTTTAAGAAATGATCAAATTAAAAAGGAAGAGAAACACTAATTAGGAATATCACTAAGAGAGCAGCTTAAAAGAGTAAGAAAATTTAAGAGACTAGTTACACTAAATTAAAAGGTCTTGCCCAGTTAAAAAAAGAAAATGAGATAATGAATTATGGGAAGGCTCATACTAAGATTTTTTGGGTTTTTTTTCAAATGCAATCT
The DNA here is from genome assembly GCA_001974825.2 of Corchorus olitorius. NCBI lineage: Eukaryota > Viridiplantae > Streptophyta > Magnoliopsida > Malvales > Malvaceae > Corchorus > Corchorus olitorius. The sequence goes on from AWUE01012313.1 coordinate 56,279, forward strand.
AGATGACTAAAATGATTTGGCTAGAAAAAAGTGCAATTAAAATGACCAAAATGCCCCTGAATGTGCAAATGACCAAAATGCCCCTGGGAGACCCTAATGCCAATTAAGAAATAAATAACCTAAATTAAAGGATACAGGACAAAAATAGGTGTCAACAGTTGCCCCTCTTTGTGCGCTTGCTAACTATCGAGAAGTGTGCAAAGAAGTAATTTGTGTACTTTTTGAGAGATAGAAAGCGTGCAAAGACGTAGACACCCCTTTTATTACTAAAAGATCTTAAGAGCTCCTTCGGAGAAGTCGCCTTCCAATTCCTCCTTAGGAGATTGCATTTCGGCCATCCTCTGACTTTCATGAACTGTCTTAAAACATCATTCAGGAACTGTCTTCAAATCCATCTTCGTGAATTGTCTTCAGATTCACTCTTAAAAGGATTGTCTTCCAATCGTGTTTCAAACTTTTTCATGGATTGTCTTCCAATTCCATCTTGAGAAAATCATCTTTTGATACTCTTTGAAAAGATCCCTTTGAGGAATTTCATTTGAGAAAGTCGTCTTCCAACACATTTGAGGAGATTGTCTTCCAATCAATTTCTAATTCTGAAAATCTTCCTGAAAAATCGTCTTCCGATTGGCTTCTGAATATCTAAATCTGATAATCCTTCTTCTGATTGACTTCTGAAAATCTATTTCTAAATAACCGTCTTCTGGTGCATCTCTTAATAAGATCGTCTTCCGATCAACTTCTGAAACCTTTTCGCGAAACTATCTTCTGGTGTACTTTTTAACAAGATCGTCTTCCGATCAACTTCTGAAAATTTTTGAGAAACCATCTTCTGGCGTACTTCTTGACAAGATCGTCTTCCGGTCAACTTCTAAAAACTCTTGAGAAACCATCTTCTGGTGTACTTTTTGACAAGGTCGTCTTCCGATCATCTTCTGAAGACTCTTGAGAAACCATCTTCTGGTGTACTTCTTGACAAGATCGTCTTCCGATCATCTTCTGAAAATTGTTGAGAAACCATCTTCTGGTGTACTTCTTAATGAGACTGTCTTCCAATCAACATTTGAAAATTACATCTTCCGGTGTACTTCTAAATGAGATTGTCTTCCAATCAACATTTGAAAATTCTTTCTAGCAAACTACCTTCCGGTGTACTAAAATCCTCTAAGAAACCGTCTTCCGGATCATCCTTGATTATCCTTTGAACATTACTTTCAGAGAGAAAAATCTATTGCTGGTCTGTTTTGAAAAGATCGTCCTCCGATCAACCTCTTACAAATCTGTTCACCTTTCTCTTCTCTAGCATTCCTTGCTCATTGACTCTTATTGATCTCCCCTTACTCATCTTATTACCTTTTCCTCTGATATGTTAACTCTTTGTCATTATATGAGCTCTTGCCCCAATTGAATCTTCTAAGAAAATCACCTTTGATTAACCAGCATCTTTTAAAAGATGGAGCTTGATCTTTTTGAACTTCGAGCCACCGTCATCATCTTCTGATGAATTCCTTTTGCATAGTTCATTCTTGGTCCCCTTTTTTAGATCTTCCCATGAAAGTCATCTTCGACCCCTTTCAAATATTCTTTGAAATGTGTACTTCTGGTCACTATCTCTTCTTCTTAATTTCAATCTGTTAGACTTTTTTTGGCTTCTCATTCTCTGTTTGAATGGGTGTTCCCTTTTCTTGGATCCACCTCCTTCAACCGTTCCCGGCTCTGTCTCTTTCTTCTTCTTGACTCCTCTTTCTTAGCTCCTCATCACTTGAACTCTCTTTTGTGACCTTTTGACCTCTTTTCTACCCCCACTTGTTTGACTTGTGTCTACAAAGCTGTGATTTCTATTGTCCTCCACTGTTAGGATCTTAACTTCCTTCTTCTTTGTTCTAAATTGCCCCAACGACCTCCTTTCCAATGATTCTGAATTCCTTTATTTCCAGACATGCCCCAAACGAATTCTGTTGAATGACTCTGAGTTCCTCTTTCTGCTCTCATAATGAACCTAACTCTTTATCTTGCACTCCTGCTATGGATGAAGGTGAAATGTTCTAGTGTGTGCATGTATGCATGAATGCACATGTATGCTGAAAAGATGTACCAACTAAGGAGGGTGAAAACATGTTGACTTCCCTCATTTTATCCGATGCCCTCTGACGGGCTTCCTTGCTTTAGATGTTCCATGAACGATTGGGATTCCATTGCCCCTTTGTTCCAATGATCGACTTCATTATCTCCCTGCAACAAAACTTGTCAAAAGTCAGAGCTTGAAAGATGATGAACATGTAGCTTAAACATGTCATGATTGCATAATGATGCCCCACTTGCCCCTAACAACATCTTATTATTTTACTAGACATGCCCCACATGTTAACTCATTTTCAAGACTATGAGAGGTTTCTCAAAAGGTTTGGTGACCACCACTTAGAAGACCTTCCCGTCTAATATCCTTGACTTAACCTTCTTCAAAGGCTCACAAATGGAACACAAATCTTTTGCAAAACAGATTTTCAAAACATTCTATTATTTGTTCAAAAATGGTTTTTATCAACACTGGGTATTTAAAGAAGTATGGTTCGAAAAGATTGAATGGCAATTGTCAAAAAGATTTATTTTGGTGTGTTGACTTCGCTTGACAAGACTGAAATGCTTGATGACATCGTCCACTCTCGAGTCAATGCTTATTACTGCAAAAGAGGTCATGTTTTCTCTGACTGTTTTGGAGGCTCCAGGATTTCCCATCCTTACTCTAGACTTTTCTCGGGTTTTCACCCTAGAGCCTTATCTTCTCTCTTTTTTTCTTTCTCTTCTTTTTTTACCATGCACTTGCATTTGAAAAACTTTTTGAAAACAATTTTCTCTAAAAACTTTTAGAGAAAAACATTTTTTCTTTTGCAAAAACAATATCTATTTGAGGAACAATCCCTTCACCTTCAATATTCTGACCTGATCAATGATGGACTTTATTAGGCACGTAATGTGGAATTGGGTTAGGTGTGCCAAAGAAAGGATCAAATGCTCAAAAATGTGTTTAAGGGTGATCGATGATTGAGCTAAAAAAGACCCTATTTTTATGATCATTTTCTTATGGTTTTTGGTATTTATATGTGTCTTTTAACCCTATTTTATAAGTATTTGTGTTTTTAGGTCTTGAAGACAAGAAAAGTGGAAACTTCGCCAAGTTAGGACCGGCCATCACTGTGCCATTATCAGCCAAATGCTTTTCGAGCCATGCTTTCACCGAGCCACCACCAACCATGCCCGTGCCATCACCATTCCAAGCCGCCACATACCCTTTGATGATTTCAAGCCTTGATAAAATTCAACTTGAAGTTCTCAAAGCCATCAATGATATTCTTAAGATCATTGTGGATTTGTTGAAGGAATATATCCATAGTTCCTTCACCCTTGAAGAATAATTTCTTTAAGGCAATCTAGCCAAAGACTTTAAAGAAAGGCGCTTCTTGGGAGGCAACCCTATGATTTCACATGAAGGAACCAAAGGAAAGCAAATGGAGCTTAATTTAGACGATTGCAAGATGAATTCGAAAGAGTCAAGTTTCAAAAGCAATGATTCGCGGATGGAGCTTATGCCTACAAACAGAGAAGCTTTCTTTAACTCTATCTTTTTAATTTTCCTTGCACTATTTTGTCTTGATTGATTATTGCTTTGATTGCTTGCCTATTGTTTGATGTGAATTAGTTGTTTGTGTTAGTTTTTATTTTATGCATTTAAATAACCACACTTTTTAAGCATGCTCATGTGTTTTCACATTGAGGAAAATGTGTCTTTTAAGTGTGGGGGAGAGAGTCTAGTCTAATAGGGAGTCTACATGCATTAATTGATCATAACCTTAATCAATGCCATAATTTTTTCGAAAATTTTGAAATTTTTGCATATATTAAGTGATTGATTTAATTATGAATGATAATGCTTAAAATTTTTAAGAATGCTTTATTCATTGATTGATTTTTAGCATGTTATCTTATTTCTTAGATTTAGGTATAATTAGAGTTTGTGAAAAAAGCTTATTGTTTACTGCTTCTATGATTGCCTATTTCTAGAACTTGTGTTTAATTTTTGTTGAAATCATGATTATGAAAGTATGTTATGAATATGTCAAGTATCCATGATATGCATTCCTTTGAGTAATGGAGGTAAAGATGAAGACATAAGCTTATGGAAAGAAGTAGTTATAGGATGTGATGAATGGTAAGTGATTAGAACTACTTTAATTATGGTTACTTAAGAATAAAGATGCTTGCTATTTCTAAATCTTTTAAATTGAATGCTCTTATTGTTCTTTGTTATTTTGATTTTATAATTGCATTAATCCTTAATATGTGTGTGCATTCAAAGTTTTTGAAAGGTTTAAACTAAGATGGAATTTTGATTTGCATTAATTTAGAGTCTATCTTATGATTTGTTTTTCATAGTTTTCTACACTAGTTTGCTAGGGACTAGCAAAGGTTTAGTTTGGGGGAAATTATGATTGAGCTGAAAAAGACTCTATTTTTATGATCATTCTCCTATGCTTTTTGGTATTTATATGTGTATTTTAACCCTATTTTATAAGTATTTGTGTTTTTAGGTCTTGAAGACAAGAAAAGTGGAAACTTGTTAATTTTCACTATTTTTGGAGCTATTTTGATGAATTTTTACTCAAATATGGACTTAGCAATTTGAAGTAAAGATTTGGAGATTCGAAGTTCGTGATTGAAGAATTATTGAAGATAATTTGAAGACTTGAAGACCAATGAAGAATTATCTCAAGAGGCAAGAATTGAAGATTAGAGCTTAAATTGCGAAGGATTGGAGAAGAAGCCCGGAAACTAAGGAATTTTGGATATTTTATATGGGATAATACTCAGCCCATATAAGCCAACAATTGGAGTTAAAATCCCAATTTGTGCCGCCTATATCCAAGGAAATATCCAATTCCCGCATATTCCCGCTACTAATCCTAACAGGATTAGGATTCAGCGCAGTCTCAGTAAAAAGGCCATAACTTTCTGCTCAGATGTCCGTTTTAGGCCCGTAAGTAGGCGTTGGAAAGCGAATTCCGAGATCTACAATTTTCCACTGAAGTCGAAGACCCAGTTCTGCCATTTTCAAGCCCAAAATCAACGTCGAAGTTCCTACATGATTCCAGAATTTTTCAGGATCCTATTTTGACTAGGATTTCGGTTCTAGGAAGACTTTTAAGCCAACTTGGAGACAAAGTCAGCCTCTAAACCGTCCTAGACTCCTATCCTACTTAGAATTGGAGTTTCTAGGGTTATTTCCACTATAAATAGCCACCCTATGTAACACATACCCACACACAATTCACAATCACAATTCTAGATCTATTTTTCTCTTCTCGTTCTAGTTTTTCTTCTAGTTTTAGGGCTAGGGTGCCACACCCTCTCTTCTCATAGTGCCGCAACGTTCGGGTCCGGGGTCCGAACCCTACCGTTAACGACTTAAAACGAGGAAATGGGAGTCGCCACTAATCAAAATTCTAAGGTGTGATTAGTCACCTAATTGACCTAACTAGTCTAATGAGGTCCAGTGCTTGGCATGGGACCCACCAAACCTATAGGTCCGGTCTTGTCACCTAAATCTAGGTTCGGGAGTCGATTACGCCCGGGGAAGGATGAGCACCCCCGGCACGCCCGTCAAATGACGGTACCTCTAAGTCTAACTAGATTTAATGTGGGTCTAAAATAAAAAGGTTGATTTTAGTTCTTAATCATATGTTTTGATTTTTTTATTTGTTTCGAGTGAATTGAAACCCTTTATTATGTATGAAAGTATGACGTGTACCAAGAATGACATGCAGGGAAAAAGAACAACACCTTCCAATGAGGAAGGGCAGACTAGGAATTTAGACAACACCTTCCGGTGAGGAAGGGCAAACTGGGAAAAGTGAACTTAGACAACACCTTCCGATGAGGAAGGGCGAACTGGGAATTTAAAAAACACCTTCCGATGAGGAAGGGCAAATTGGGAAGTTAAACAACACCTACCGGTGGGGAACGGCAAACTGGTAAATTGCACAAAGGCAACAACACCTCCCGATGAGGAAGGGCAACTTGGGAATTACTGACAACACCTTCCGATGAGGAAGGGCAAACTGGACAAAGGCAACAACACTTCCCGATGAGGAAGGGCAACTTGGGAATTACTGACAACACCTCCTGATGAGGAAGGGCAACTTGGGAATTACTAAGAACACCTTCCGATGAGGAAGGGCAAACTGGACAAAGGCAACAACACCTCCCGATGAGGAAGGGCAAATTGGTAATACTGACAACACCTTCCGATGAGGAAGGGCAAACTGGACAAAGGCAACAACACCTCCCGATGGGGAAGGGCAAACTGGGAAATACTAACAACACCTTCCGATGAGGAAGGGCAAACTGGACAAAGGCAACAACACCTCCAGATGAGGAAAGGCAAATCGGTAATACTGACAACACCTTCCGATGAGGAAGGGGAAACTGGACAAAGGCAACAACACCTCCCGATGAGGAAGGGCAAACTGGGAATTGTTAAAGGACAATTGTTCTTTTGAATTTTCGGTTTTTTCAATTTTAACCTAAGTCTTGGTTAATGCATGAAAGACATGATGCATGCAAGGTCCAAATTTTATCATTTGTGTAATAAAGAGGGGTTTACTCGAGTCAACCCCTACGAACCTAGCCCGGCCCCCGGGGATATTCTTAAAGGTTGTTCGATCTCGGAGCGAAATCCCGAGAGGTCGTGCTCACGCACCTTGACCCGGGATTTGCCCGTCATAGTCAAAAACACCCCTTTATCAATTGGGACATATAATGGTGACATGAAATATAAACAGTTTAAGTATACAAGTAATAAGTATGGTATGCATATGTTTAGCTACTAATTATTACAAGTCCAATGATTTGATTGAATTGAATTAACCATTAAACTTAAAGAAACTAAAAGCTAGGGGCCAACTTGGACAACTGGGGACTTTTCTGCACATCAAGTGATCAATTAGCAAAATTCAGGAATAGAAAGCTCAAATTTGCATGAATCGAATAGCAATTACATAAATCAGACACTCAATTTGCATGCTTCTACCATAATTTCTAAGATTAAGGACTAAATCGACCAAGGGAGGAAATTCAAGTCATTAAAAAGAACAGAAACACAAATTAAAGGGCATACATGAGGCAAATTAGGACTTTAATTGAATCAACTTAAAAATCAAATCTTTAAACTTAAAATCTTAATTTTTAAATTGGAATTAATTCAAGAGGATTCATCAATTTCTTTTCAAGTTAATTTCAATTTGAAAATTTTGATTTTAACTCCAAGTCTCCTTTTTCAAAATTAAAACTAACTTAAAGTGGCTCAACATACCATTTTCGAGCCAATTTTAATTCAAGAAAAATTGTCACTTTAAGTTAAGATCTTAATTTTCCAATCAAAAGTAACTCAAATAAAAATCAAAGAACAATTTGAATTACTTCTAACTCCAAAACCAAAACTTTAGACAAAAGATTCCATTTTTCACTTAAAAATCCAATCTTTATTCACAAATTACTTAAAAATTCTACACTTTCCTCAAAGATTACACTTTTATTTACAAATTACTTAAAAACAACTTTTTAACTCAAAGGTGGCATTTTTATTTACAAATTACCTAAAAATTTCATTTTTTAGCATAAAGATTACATAAATCAATTAAAAGCTTCATCTTTGGGCTAAAGATCACATTTTCATCACCCCCACACTCATAAAAATTCAAACTTTTAACTAAAGATTTAATTTTTATTATAGATCTAAACTGGATCATATTGAACAATCCTATAAGCTACAGGGATCCCATCGAATCAATCAATAAATTTGAGGACATATTTAAACACTCCAACAATATTTATTCTTTATGTGAAGTAAATTACAAACTATTGGATTTAATTGACTGAAAATATAAGTATTAAATTAAAAGGGTTAGAAAACTCTACCTCTTTAAAAACTCCAAGTCGTACTTCCTTCTTCCCTTTCCCCTTTCTCCCTTACTTTCTTCTTCCTCGACACCTAACCCTACCACCGCCCCTTTTTTCTTTCTTCTTCTTCAACCCTCTTCTTCCTCTCCTTCAAACCCTAACAGTTGCAGCGCCGCTCCTCAACCCTATTAGTTGCAGCGCCGCTCCTCAATCTTCACCGTTACAACCACCGGGAATACCCAAATTTCCCACCTTTCAACCTAAAACCCGATGCCCGACGCCGACACACCCAAGACTTGACACAATCAGACACCAAAGATTGAAACTTTGGCAAAAGATCTACCTAAACTAACAAAGACTTCCCCTTCCTCAAAGCTTCAACTCGAAACTAAAGTTAAAAGACCCAAAAACCGAACCCTTTGACAGCAACAAGCCTAAAGGAAACCCTGGAAAATATGCAAACCGACGGGAATAATGGGCTCTGGCGACTCAAGACCCCTATGGAATCTGAGAAGGTATTTGCTTTCCTACCCTTTTTATCTTTTTTTAATGAACCTTTGTGTATTTCTGCTTGTTTTTAGTTTTCAAGAAAAAAAAAACTAGAAAGAAAACGATGAACCCTCAAAAACCTCCTTTTTCTCTCTAAAAAGTGGTATTTAAACTTCAATTGACTGTAATCACAGCCGTGTATCATATTGATCAGAAGGGCTTGGATGAATTCTTCTCCATCATCCACTTATGCCCGACTTTCTTGGTTCCAGGAAACTTCCCTTTGAGAGAGGGGTGGTGTAGGGCCTTTTGGGAATTAAGTAATCTATGTACTTCGCACAGCTGGGAAAATGACACGGTTAGCACCTCTCTTTCTGTTATTTTGCCTATTTTGGCCTATTTGATTTTTAACTCCTTGATTGTGCGCGTGCTCACATTCTTTTGCAATTCCCTGATGTGGCTGATGACGTGGCTAATAAAACAATTTGGAGGCTTATGTGGGAGGTCAACCAGGCTTGCCACGTCAGCAATGGCTCCTCATGCTGACTTCTTGACCAGCGAATCTCTATCAAGGTGTAATTAAAAACTAAGGTGAAGTCTCTTATTGCATATATATACTCCAAGTGCACTGCTCCTATCCTATGCCTTGAAAGAAATTGAATTGGGATTGTGCTTGATGCTGGAGAGTTGAACTATTCTTGCCATTTCGAGCCCTGTTTTGCCTTCTTGATGTTTTACTATGCTGAAATGTGCATGTCTGAGCTTGCTTTGTTTAATTTTCCCTTGTCGAGGGATGCACAGTGTTCAACTCAACTCGGTTTCCATTTCATGCATCTTTATTCATCTGATTCTTGTTTGCTAATTTTACTGCTTTCTTTTCAAACTTGCCTTGGCAATTTGCTTGATTCTGTCTTGACAACTTGAAAGAATTCCCTGCTCTGTCTTCGCTTGTGTTGGCCCCTGCTGGTGTCTTGGTTTTTTCTTTTATTGGCTTTGCGAATTACCTGACTATGGCACTGCTTGATGATTGCTGCATGAGTAATCTTACTTGCTTATGTTTTGTGTCAAATGCCAATGCTGCTGGATGTATTCTTTATTGTACTGCATCACAAACCAGATTGTAGAATGCCCTCTGATTCCCACTGTTACCAAAATGCTTCCACTTGCTGCTCGCACTATATCCTGTCTTGACTTTTTTTTTTTTTGCGAAAATGCCTTGTGAATGCGCTCTGATTCCCATTGTTACCAAAACCAGATTGTAGAATGCCCTCTGACTATGACGCCTCCAATGATGACCACTTTCAATGAATATTGTTGCCCGTGTTTCTATATTCTTGATGGGCCTTGAGTTGGAACTCAATACCAGGGCTCTTATACCTCACTGAATTTAATTCTATAAGAATAACCCGAATGTGTTCTTTTAGGACTTCACTGCATTGACCTGTTTGTGAGATTGTGTTTGTTAGCTTATTCCTTTGACACTCGCATGGTTTGTCAAGACTGTTTGAGATCAGATTGGTGTTGAACCTCGTATGCCTACTATACTTCTGTTGTTTAGTCGAATTAGTATAGTTATTGGTGATCGATGGTAATGTATACCCTGCTAGTATTTAAGTGACACTAAAAATGCCAATGTTTATTGAACCATTCGTGCCAGTTTGAGTTTTGTTTTAACTTCATGCATGTATTCATTTTTTGTGGCTTTGATGGGATGCCGAGGTCCTGAATTCAATCTCGACCCTTTCAATCTCTAAAGCCTATAGACAAGCTTTTCCCCAGGCTTATTTCATTCCATTATTGCTTGTTTACTGTATTATGCGTTGCTTTACAATTTGGTTTTTCTTTTCTGTTTCTTGCTACTTTTCTTGTTGTTTTTGTGCGGCCCTCTTGCTCATATCATACCCCCTGTGCAGCCTTGCATAATGAGGTCTTTTAAAAGACCTTAGCACAAGGTTGCATATCTTGTTTGATGGCTCTCACTTGTTTTTTGATCTTATGCTTTGCCATGTCATTGATTTTTTTTCTAATTTGTGCATCTGTCTCATGACACGTTCACCAATTAATGGTATCCGTGTCTTAAGCCTGGGGTCACATTTTGCTATATCTTGTACTTCTTGTCCTCTCTTTCCACCACCTTACAGGGTTAAAGTCAATCAGGCATGCTCTGAGGTCGTCTGCCAATCCCTGTAGTTTCTTTCATGTGTCCCCAAATGAGGAAACAAAATAGAGAACACACCCAAGGAAAAGGAAAACTCTAAGAAGAAATAAAAGTATTCAATCATTTAGAGAGAATGTTCAGTTTATATAATTGGAATACATGTATTACTAAGATCAGAAAAATCTCTCTCTATTATTATTTCTTGGATTCCCTAGAGGATATATATAATCCTAACAATTGTTTTATTTTGTAAACTTATGCCAAATGGAGATTAATGCACGAAACCAATTCTATGTTTTTTCTTCTTCTTTTTTTGTGTATGGGATAAGAGGAATTGGGTACTTGTTTAGATTAGTACCAGGTCCAAAGCTAAATTTACCCAAACTAAAGTCCAAAAGTCTAATTAAGGTTCAAAAGCTAAGAGGTGATGGAAAGCCCAAAGCTAAATTTACACAGTTCAAATGATAACAAAATAAGACTAAGGCCCATAATTAACAAGGATGGATTGGCATAATTTAGAAAAAAGAGTTCTATTACAAGCATGTATGCAATGCAAAACTAACCAGTTAAAATGCCTAGATAAATTAAAATGCCTACCAACAATGTAAGACAATTAACAGGAAAATATTTTTTGGGTTTTGATCCTGGAATGCAATGCAATCTACCCGAGTTTTCATGCTAAAATGGACGTGCTAGCAATGAATTAAAAATGACTAAAGTGTCCCTGAAGCAAAAATGACCAAAACGCCCTCTGGGTGACTTTCAATGCAGATTAAGGAGCAATTCAGTTTACTTTGAAGGATACGAGTGAGATTAGGGTGTCTACATATAGAAAGGGGCGGCAACCCTAGGTTAATCAAGAGGAGGATTTCACCCCAAGGTCTTGTAAGTTTTCTTAAGCCTCTCATGGATTTTCCTAAATCCATGAGTAGCTAAATTCTTAATACTTCTTATCCTTTGATGAATTCAATCAATTGATTATGGTGAGATTTTTGTGCTTATAATTTGATATTTGTTTTTGATAGATAGTATGTTATACTCTGTTTTATTACACGATCTTGATTTTTATTGATTTATGCGGCCGATAAAGAGATAACTTGAGAGATCTTCAGTTAAATCAAACAAGACGGTTAGCCCCTGAGTTTGATTGTTTGGTAACAAATTGAGGACGATTAGCCTCGTCTCAATGGGTTTAGCATGCCAGTGACCAAATGTATTTGATTGTTGTATGGTTTTACTTGTTAAGCATGTGTGGAAAAACTAATATTATAGTTGTTCTTAATGTTTTGTTTCTTGGCAAATCTTTAAGTCTTAGCCGGTAATTGATTAGTTAAGAAATAAAAGGGTAAAATAAGTCTTAGCCGAGATTTTACTAAAAAGCATGTTAGGGTTTCCCTAGACCAGTTATCATCAAGGATTTAATATTGAATTCATCTTTTAAATCAAGGTACCATAATTAATTTGATTGATTTCTACCATTGGAGAAGAAGTATGCCTTTTAATTATTGTTTTCTTTATCAATTGTCATAGAATTAGATTTAATTTACTTTGCTTTGTTTTTAGTTTAATTGTTTTCTTTTTTAATTAATCTTTTCAATCCCCTGTTTTCTTTTAAAAACAATTTTTTGGAAAAGATTTATTCTTGGGATAAGTTTATTCCCCTTCTCTGTGGGATTCGACCCCTACTTGCCCTATCTACTTAGTTAGGATTTTGTGGGGATTATTTTTATGGTTGCTGACGACCGATCAATCGATCCAAGGATCGCTTTCTCTGTTGCGAAGGATGCTACCGAACTTGATCTTCCATTTTTCAGCTTTCAGCTTCTTCGTTTTTGCTTTTGATTTGAACTTTGATTTGAATCACTTGATGAAATGAACTAAATGCTTCTTTATGAATTGAACTCATTAATGCTGGAATGCCCCACTTTTAACTTTGACTGCAGACCCGTTCTTTTGAGGCCGATCCTTCTTCATCCTTGCCCCCAGTGTAGAGGGTGATCCTTGATCAGGGTTGAATCAAAAGAAAATCTCTAAGGCTCAAAGGGGAATACAATGGATAATTTTCTGCAAGCGAAAGGATAAGAAAGAAGGCCATTTATCATTTTAGATCTTGATATTTTGGTGAAAGGCGACCCTTAGAAAACCCAAAACCTTTTGAAAACTTATTTTTGAAAACCTTTTTCTTGAAAACAATTTTCTTGAAAAACGTCTCTTGTTTTTTACCATCCTGAAAAAAAAACTGTGAAAGCACCAGATGTTGCAATTCTTTTTTTCTCTTTTTGCGACCTCTTTCTTTTTTAGGCCCAGTTTTTCTTTTACATTGATGGGAATTTGATGATCAATGTCTTCTGCCTCATTGTCTTGTCGGGCCTCCTTATTGATGCAGATGAGCATGTTATTACTACGTTGAGTGTTGCCCCCCACTAATCACAAGGGCGAAAGAGCTGTCTCGACAATTGAAGTGGTTTGAAAGGTGTTATGTAAGTGGGCTTATTTGATTTCTGAACCAATTTGTCATCCAAGGCCCTGAAAGCAATTTGAACTTGACCTTTTGAGCAATTTGCCACAAGACATGAAAAGATCTCAATATATGTGTGTTGAAAAAGTACAGAATTGCAGGTTCAAATTGGTTCCCAGAAACTGACTCTTTTTGGGATATGAGAATTTTAGGTTCAGGCAAAGTGTTGACACAAATAAAAACTTTTATTTACTCAAAACACAGTCTTTTTATTAAAATATTTTTTTTCTTTTTGTTGAAAACCTCATTCCTTTGATCATCGCCCAGATGAAGTCTTTTGCCCCTAGCTGAGCACTTTTGAGAATTGTCTCTAAGTGGTGATCACTCGACTCTGCAAGTTTTATTCTCTTTTAAACGATGGAATAAGTCAATTAATGAAAGTGCGACAATTTTAACCATTATTAACACCATGCAATCCTACAGGTTGGAGATACAATAAACTAAGCCAAAATGCTATGTCGATGTCATGCATGCGCAAGATATGCTCTAAGGTTTCAGAAATTCCTCCTGAGGTGGGCTTCTGTTGCCCCTTTGTGACTGATCTTGAGCTGTGTGTCCTTCCATTACTCAAGAAACCACTTAAGACCACTTTTGTTGAAATCCTGAAGTCCTCTACTGACTGGTCGTCTGTTAGAGCGAGAGCGACTCTACTGGTACGGCCTGGCTACCTTCGAAGTATCTGAGGAAGGAAAGTCTTTGACCCCGTTTTGGCATCTCTAATCTGACTTTATAATGCGCCTTCTCAAATCTCACATACTTTCCTGATGATGTTATATTCCAACAAGAAAAGGTAGAAAAAGAGTGATATATACAAGATGTCTACATAAACTATATATATGTGTGAAATGTATCTATTAACAAGTACCGATGATGATGCATGATGGATGCACCGTAAATACAAGTACCTGACTAATGCACAATGTATGCATGATCATATATACAAGTTGATGGCTTGACAACTCTACAACTCTTGTAACTGTGCATGGAAATGCGAAACGCAAGTGACGTGGCATTCAAAGTCTCATGCCGATGGATACGTAGAAAAGATGCATGGCATGGCAAACTATGTCGATGAGCAAATGCGTGAGCATGCATAATCAATTATGTTTTTGGAGATATGAAATGCATGTGGATGCACAATGCAACCTGCAAAATAAAAGAGTTATTCCTATGCAACTGCAAAAAGGAAACAAAGACAGAACAAAACAGTTAGTAACTTAGCATAAAGATAAACCATGAATAAATAATTGAAAATTGAAGTAAAATCATGCCCCTTTTATTCTTGAATAACAAAGCATTTTATTTTCTTGAAAAATCAAAAGGACGAAAATGCCCTTGGGGCAGGGAGTCTACCTACTGCGGATAAAGTCATTATCCGCTATACGGTCTTTATTTGAAAATGGTAAAAGAGATAAAGGTTAGAAGCGTCCCTTCTGTGTGTCCTATACACTCATCCTCACGGGTTTGGCTTTATACAGGCTAGCTTTCTCACTTCTATATGCTGGGTTTTGGTTAGACTTCTAAAAGGTTCCCAAATTGTCCTTACTGTCACCCACTCTAGGCTAGTAAGGCCCCCAATTCTCACCCATTATAGGCTCACTGAAAAGGGTTCAATTCGAGTAGAGGCATTTCATATAACCCATATGGGGATCTTAATTGACCCCACGAAGGTTAGCTAATCTGCCCCCGAGCTAATGGTATAAAATTCAAGCTCCGGGTTCGAGTTGATGCATGCAATGCAAAAAGTGATGTGGTGCAGAAGGGACATACAAACCTTTTTCCATTATTGATATACTAAACCAAACCCCCCAACCTAACCCAAAACTAGCAGCTGACCACCAATCAACACAACACGAAAAGCACGGTTAAGCAATAAAAGTAAGGAATAAGCAATAATATATACTGAAAATGCAACACAATCAAAGAAAAGGACAAAATGCAACCAATTATTATTAAGACCCTAGATCTTGTTAAACTAAGTAAGGCCTGAGTCTCTAATGTCCCCAGCGGAGTCGCCAAGCTATCGAAACGTTCGGGTGCGGGGAACCCTGCCAAAACGACATTGGAAAGGAGGAGTCGCCACTAATCTTTTTTAAGGTGTGATTAGTCACCTAAAGGCCACCTAAGCCAAGTAAAGTCCAAAGCTTGGCAGTGGACCCACTAAACCTAAGGTCCGGCCTTACCACCTAAATCTAGGTTCGGGAGTCGGTTACATTTGGGGAAGGATGAGCACCCCCAAATGCCCGTCAAGTGACGGTACCTCGAGTCTAACTAGATCTACTGGGTCAAAAGAAAAGTTGGTTGCTTTTAATCCTAGTCTTAAGTGTTATTAGAAAGGGTTATAAAGGAAAAAGGAAATCATTTTGAAAACAAGTATAAATGTCGAGAGTTTTGAAGAATATAATCGAACGACTGTCGATTAATTCTTCTTACAACTCTCTTTCACTGTTTGTTCTCATGTTGATCTTTTTCTCTTTGAATAGGAAATTTTGAAAACGCTGTGTCAAAATCTTTCTACCATTTTTTAATTTTCCCAAAAAACTTGGCCAATTTTATTAATTTCCAAAACCTTCTTTTGGATTTCTTTATTTTCCAAAATTTTCTTTTGGAATTACCTAAACTTTTATTTTCCAAAATCTTCTTTTGGAATTACCTAAACTTTTATTTTCCAAAATCTTCTTTTGGAGTTGCTTAAAAAAATGTTCTTTTTGAAAATGCTTACCTTGAAATCTCTTGATTTACTAATTTCTTAATTTTGAAAATCAAATGAGAACATGATTTGAAAAAACATTTTTGAAAACACTTTTATTGCGTCTTTTTATTTTCTTAATTTTTTTTTAATCTTTTTCTATCTCTATGCATGTATGCAAATGATGAATGCAAAGTCCAATTATTAAAGTTAACTCACGTAACCCAGGTTTTTGAAATCCCTTCTCGGGATATGTGCTCGGAGCCCCGACGCATCCTGAGAAGAGCCGTCTCATCATCAGAGACATTCAATGGCCCCGAAATTTATTAATCAAACTTTTGATTAGTTTGGGCTTAAACTTGATTAGTCAGATTGGATCAAATTTATTAATCAAACTTTTGAAGCCCAAATTCAATCTTTCTTTCCTTGTTGGGTCTAAGTCCATTTTATTTGGATATGGTGGTTATTGGGCTCTTGCTTTCTTTATTTCACTTGGCCTTTCACTTTCTTATTTTAAATGGGCCGTATACTTCATTATGTGGCAAACGTAATTCATTTCAAATCTTGGGCCTTTGTTTCCTTTGGTTTGGGTCACCTCAAATCCATTTGTGCCAATATTAAACTCACAAAAGTCCAAAGAAGAAGGGGAATAATTTCATTCAGTTTCATTATTCAGTTTCATTATATAGTACAATTTCAGATGTTGATTACAATTTGTTGGCCCTGTGACCTCTTATCATTATTTCTCTCACCACATCACCTACAAGGACAAAGAGGAATAATTAGACCATGATCAAGGGGACAAAGTAGTGATGATTAGCACGATATCAAAGGTTAGTCACAAGCAAACAAGTGGCAAAAAGTGATTAACAAGCAATTAGAATGACCTTGGCGACCAAGAATATGCATTTCAGAATTTGCATTTCAGAATTTGTCACCAAGTTAGAATCAAGTGGAAAGCAGGGCACATGAACTCAGTACAAGCTCAAGATAACAACACCAAGATTACTTTAGTCCATTTTGACATGGGAAGTCAGCAACATGAGCTAAAAAACAGAAGGTAAATACAGTGAGAGTACATGGAGTGTCATACAACAGAAAAATAACACTGAAAGTGTGTGCAAGTGCGCTCAGCACACTCAAACATGCTGCAAGCACAAGTACAAGGCCAATAGCATTCGGTTATTGCTCCAGATCAGCAAACAACAGTAAACAATTACAATGCCACATCAGAAATTCAGGCCAAAGAGGAACAAAGAGATAAAGTTCTATGACAACAATTTCCTAGCCAACTCAGCAAGCAAAGCAGCCAATCAGAGGGCTTGAAAAGAAGCAAAATTCCCCAACCCCAACCATAGGATTAAAGTTAACATTTTTATTTTCATCCGTCAGATCAAAAAAGGACCCTGCTATATAAGCTAATAGTTTCTAAAACCCAGAGGACACACTTCCCAAGACTGGAAAAACCCTTGCAGTTAGAGCTCTTCCCATCTTAATTGACAGTTTTCCAGGAGACCCGAAAAACCTAGAAGGAGTTCATCTTTTTTTGATAGAAATTTTCTTTCCTTGTTTTTCGTTCACATTTTTTAGCATTAGTAATAAAAACTACAAAGAAAACCCAAAAAGATTTCTTTTTTTTTCCCTTTCTTTCCTAGCTAGCAACAAAGAATACTCAAAAAGATTTTTTTTTAGTTAGGATTAACAGAAAATTAAAAAAAAAACAAAAAAAGGGTTTATTTCTTTTAGCTTCTTCAACCCAGTAGTTTTTTTTTCTTTTCTTTTCCCATTAAGATAAATCCTTAGTTCCATAGGTAGCTTTACACTAGTTCAAAGTTGTCCAGAAAAATCAAAAAAAAGAGGAGTCTTTTTTTAGCTTTAATCGTATCAGCAGAAACAACACCAAAAAAATACAAAAAAAGAAATCTTTCTTACCTTCCCAAAGCTTCATCCATCCCTCATTCTTGTATTCACCTCACCTCAAAACAAAAAAGAAAATGAAGAGTTAAGGGTCATAGGTCTCATATTTAGGATTTTTTGTTTAGTTAAGAGCTTGGGTTACAAAACTTGGTTTTGAAAAGCAAGATATTAGTGGCGGAAGAAAGATACCTAAATACGAAGCTGATTGGATGGCCGGATTACGAGATCTGAACACCTGAACATTTGATTCGGGAAGGGATGTTTGGCACACTTCGAGGCATCATCGAGGGGACACAAGAGCAGATCTGAGAAGAGGAGGTCAAGGCGGCACTTTCTGCTGACTTTGGACCCCAACGATGTCGGAAGTCTCTCCGACACAATGGTGCACGGCGGCGGCGGTGGCTGAGGCGATTTCCGACGCTCTAGGAAAGAGAGGAATAGGTTGGTAATTTAAGGATAAATGGTCTTTAATTTAGCAATGGTTATTAATTAAATTAAATACCTATTGTTCAAATTTGGTCTTTAGTTTGGAAATAAAATAGTAAGTCTAGGAAGTAGCTTTCCCCTAGAATTAGTCATTAATCGGTAATTTTTTTTTTTAATTAAACTCGGGAATTTTATTGAAATCAAGAAGGAGAAGGATTACAAATATATGATGGTAAATAACCCAACCACACTCTCCGATCACCCTCATTACAATTTGATTTAGCAATATTATGAACTAATACATTAGCCTCCCGATGAACAAAATTAAAAGAGATCGAATCGAAAACTGTTGAAAGAGCAATAATATCATGGATCAAATAAGCACCTAACCACAATGATTCATGGCCCTTTGCAATCTCCTCTACTGCCATCTTACTATCAGACTCAACGAACAGTGAACTATACCCATACTCCCATGCTGTTTCGAGACCAAAAATGATCGCCATACACTCTGCGTGCAAAACACTAGCAACTCCTTCAACACTACTGACACCTCCCAATATCACATCACCATTGGCATTTCTGATCACTATACCCAAAACCGCTTGCCCCGTCTCATTATTAAAAGCAGCATCACAGTTTAACTTCAAAATTCCAGGATCAGGCGGCTTCCACTGCTTCTCTTTATGTCTCTTTAAAAACGTTCTCTCACCATGGATGCTTGACAACCCCTCTTCAAACTCCTTTATCATAGTCTCTACTTTTCGGATAAATTGGGTACTTATAATACATCGACCTTCATGTAGACAAAGGTTACGATTATACCAAAGCATCCAAAGAGTAACTAAAATCCTTTCAAGACTTCTCTTCCATCCAACCTGCAATTTCACTCCATATCATCCTAGCAAAGTGGCAATCAAAGAATATATGGGCTTAGAGATTAGTTTAGAGATTAAAATATTGGTGACCTTAGGCGTAAAAATTAAACCTTCACTTTGAATGATGGAGTAAACAAATTATTTAGAAAAGAACAAAAATAAATAAAAAAAAGGGCAACTGGGAAAATTGATTTGTGTTTTAATTTGGGCTTTAAACCTTAATTTATGATTGGACCTATAGGTTTTATTTGGGCTTTATTTGTTTATGAGAGGTTTTAACCTTTTCTTGGGCTTTGTTTTTTTGGGGTTTGTCTTTATTTGTGGGGTTTATTATAATTATTTCTTTCCTTGATTTAGTTAGCTTTAATCCTTGTATTTATGCCTAGATCCAAGATTTATTTTACGGTAAGATTAAGTTTCAATAATTTGATTTAGGAATGTAGAAATTAAATCGGAGGAAATTTAGGAGTTAGAAAGAAGTGTTTTTAGCTTAGATAGTTTAGATAAACAATTTGAGAATTTAGGAATAAAATGTTCAGAAATTATTAGTTTAGTAGATTTAGAAATTACGATTGTCTTTTAATTTGGTGATGGAAGTAACAGAAGAGTCAAGAAAAGAGGCGAAGGTAAAAAGCGGGTTAAAATTACGATTGTCTTTTGATAATTAGTAAAATTAGAATTTTGGGAAATTGGGTAAATGTAGGTTTGGGTTTTTAATTTTCTGTTTGGGCCTTTAAGTTTATGTTTGGGCTTTTGGTGTTAGTTATGTTTTTGGGCTTTTGCTTGCTTGGGTTTCTGATTTGGGTTCTAATTCTTTGACTTGGGCCCTAGACTACTCATTTGGGTTTAGATTTTTTCTTTGGGCTTTAGGATTATTATTTGGGCTTTTGGATTTTCAATTTTCTGTTATGCATACGGGTTTGATTTAGTCCATACATATATCTAATCTAATTTAAGGTTATTTTCCATGGTCAATTTATTAGTTATAAGCTTTAATCGACAATTTTGGAAACTAAAGGAATAATAAAAGGTGAAAGGAAGGTTAGATTAGATATTTGCATTCACTCTTTTTATAAATTGTTGTTAATTATTATTGTCACGCAAGTTAATTAAAATGACCCGACGATGGAACGATTAATTGGAACTTAGACAATATTTGTTGGTCTCAATTCATCCTTTCGAGGCTTGGAATTTCTGGGGTTCTTAGCCAGTATAAGTGGCGGGTGCCCGGAAGGAATTTCTCATATAATTATTTGGTAAAAAATTGCATTTAACCGGAAAACATGTATCACTTGCATTCATGCATCTAGGATTTAGACTTAGTAATTTCAATTAATCATTAAAGAAAATCCAAAAAAGATTAAGTTGAAAGTGAGGTAGAATAAAACTATTTTCTTCAAAATTAAAAAAAAAAAGACTTTGTGTTTGAGAATTGTTCTCTTTTAGTTTTCAAAGAAAAATCAAAAAAGGAAAAATTGAATATTTCAAAATTAACAAAAAAGATTTTCACAAATCCAAAGAAATTCAAAACTCAAAAAAAAAAAAGAATTTCATCAGCTTAATTTTTCAAATTGGGAAAGTTCCCATCAAGTTAAAGTCTTCAAATTGGGAAAGTTCCCATCCAGTTTTCAAAATTGTCAAATTGGGAAAGTTCCCATCAGTTTTCAACGCATTCAATTTAGCTGGTTTTCAAATTGGGAAAGTTCCCATCATGTTTTAGTTTTCAATTTAGCGGAAATTCCTATCAGTTTCGGTTTCAGTTTTCAAAGTGGGAAAGTTCCCATCAAAAGCATTTTTTCAAATTGAGTCGTTTTAATGGTAAGTTTTAAAGAAAATCCTCTCATGAGGAGCCCAAAAGGAGAACAAACAATAAACGGGTTCAATTCCAAACATTCCTATTTACAAAATTCAAAATCCATTTTTACTAGTTTATTTGCTTAATTTCAAAGATTAATAAAAGAGTTTAATGGCATGAAAATAGTTAAAAATAGAAAACAGCCAATAATAGAAACCCACAGTAAAGTCTAAACTAGTCAGTGCCGTCTTTTGACGGGCGTCGTGGGGGTGCTAATCCTTCCCCACGCGTACCCCACTCCCGAACCCTTTAGAATCTCTGGTTAGTAGACTAATTAGGTTTAGTGTAACCCTAGCCAAGCATCAAGTAACATTAGGCCTAATAATTTGTAGGTGGCTAATCACACCATTAAAAAGATTAGTGGCGACTCTCGTAGACCCATAGATAGGAAACAGTAGTTTCCCCTTTCTTAAGTCGTTAAACGGTAGGGTTTGGACTCCGGACCCGCACGTTGCGACACCACTCACTGAAGACCCCTTCTTCGGAAGGGTTACGGTTATCAACTGATTTTAGGAGGTGGCATGATATGCAAACAGATATAATTAATGGCAAGTAAATATGATATGCATGCAATTAGGTTCTACTTTATCACTATTCTAAATTACTACATTATTACAAACCAAGGCCTAACTGGGCCAATTAACTTAAATAACAAAAGACTTAAAAACTTAAAGGCCAACTCAGACAGACCGGGGACTTTTCTGCACATCAAGTAAACAATTAGCAACATTCAGGGATTAAATGTCATAAATTGAAATCAATAACATAAATCAAGCACTCAATTGCACAAATCCTAGAATAATCTCCAAAATCAGGGCCCAAATTGCATCAAAAATAAATGGAATCCTAAATCAGGGGCCAAATCGAATAAAAAAGTAAATAAAAATTCCAATCAGGGACTAAAATGAGCACAGACACAAGTTACAGGTTTTATGTGAATTAAATAACAGATCACGGGATTTAATTGTATCAAATTAAGGTTTAATTGCAAAAGATTAGAAGTATTACCTGAATTGGGCTGACCCGCCGGTTTCTGACTCGGATCTCGGGGTTGGTATAAATGGAACAAACCCTAAAAGGGTTTCAAACTTCTTCTTCTTCCTTGAGCCGCACCGGAACCCTAGATCTCTACCCCATCATACCAGCGCCGCCGACACCTCCCTCTTCACTCCGATGAACCCCTCACAAACCAAAGATCTCGCCTTTCTTCTCGAAAGATCAAGACCCAAGCTCCTATCACCTCAAACCCAACGAAACCCACGCCACCCGTGACTCAAGAATCCCAACTTTGGCGACACACCCTTCATTCTAAAGCTTTTTCTTTCCCAATATTTCCGTCCAACATCAACGGAGATGGCTCAAACAGAAGACCCCTGAAAATAAACTCCCACAAATGCTTCTACTCTAATAAGAATATCGAAGCACAGAAATGACTGAGACTCTATGGACGCGGGACTCTAAGGAGACCAAGAAAGGTACCATTTTTCACTAGTCTCGATGTTTTTCTCTCTAGTTCTTGTGTATGTGTATTCAGAAGCCAAAAAAAAAATAAAATAAAGGAAATTGTAAAAACGAGAGTTTCTTTGATCTATCAGAGAGAGACCGAGTGTTCTTTTTTTTGGGAGAATTCAATGAATAAAATCCAGAGCAAGAATGTGGTTCCGTGTCTTTTTTAGAAGAAGAGAGTGTTTTTTTTTTATGGACGAGAAAAAGAGAGCCCGAGAGCTTCCATTTCAGTCCCTTTTTGTTAATGAGAAAAAAAAAAAGCGATTATCCATGAGAGAGAGTGTAGATCAAAGAGAGCCTGAGCAGAGAACCCAGACCCAGTGAAAAATCCATTTGATTGAGCCAAAAACAACCCTATTTTTATGACTATTTTACCATGTTTTTGGATCTATTTATGCTTAAATATATGCATTTTTGATAATATTTGTGTTTTGAGTCCTTAAGAGATGTGAAATTGAGAATTTATTAATTTTCACTACTTTTGGAGCTATTTTGATGACTTTTTACACAGATTTGAGCATAGCGATTTTGAGTATAGATTTGGAGATTCGAAACTCGTGTTTGAAGACTCATTGAAGATAATATGAAGATTTGAAGACTTTGAAGATATTATTTCAAGGAGCAAGAATTGAAGATTGGAGTTTTAATTGTAATGGATTGAAGACAAGTCATGAATTAAGCCCGGAAGCTTTGGAATTTTGGATATTTTATATGGGATAATACTCAGCCCATATAAGCCCACAATTGGAATTAAAAACCCAATTTGTGCCGCATATGTCCAAGAAAATATCCAATTCCCGCTTATTCTCGCTTCTAGTCCTAACAGGATTAGGATTTTAGCGCCATCTTGGTAGAAAAATCATAAATTTCTGCTCAGATGTCCGTTTTAGGCCTATGAGTACTCGTTGGAAAGCTAACTCCGAGATCTACAACTTTCCTTTGAAGTCCAAGACCCAATTCTGCCGTTTTCAAGCCCAAAAATGCTGTCGAAGTCCCTGCATGAATCCAGAAAATTTCAGGATCCTAGTCTGACTTGGATTCTACTCTAGAAAGACTTTTAATCTAACTTAGAGTCTAAGTTAAACCCAAAACCGTCCTAGAATCTTTTCCTAGTTAGAGTTGGAGTCTTGAGGGTTATTTCCACTATAAATAGTCACCTTAGGTCTAGGTTTTTGATGTACATGTAGATCTAGAAATTGTATTTGGTAGAATTGTTGAAGAATTGGAGGACAAAAGCCCTAGTGCCGCCGCCCCCTTCTCTTCCCATCCATAAGATAAGTTTTTCTTCTTATTCTTTGGATGCTCACTCAATTCATGAGTGAGTAATCCTTTTCTTTTCTCCAATGTAGAATTTAATTGATCTTTTGACTTATATAATGGTGAGATTTTGTGCTTATATATGATAATTGTTAGAGTATTCCTTTGATCTCTGTTTTAATTCTATGTTGCTTGTTTTGATGGATTGAGCCGACACTTTCTTGATAAATTAAGTTAGCATTAGCAAGATCAAGTCGAGGATTGATAGTCCAAGCTTGGTTGTTTGTAGCAATTGGTTGAGAATTAACACCTCCTTCCAAGAGAGATAAGGGACGTGTGCTTGTATAAATTACTAGTTCTTAATACTTTGTTTCTTGGTGAATCTTTAAGACTTAACCGGTAATTGATTTGTTAAGAAGTAAAAGGGATAATTTAAGCTTTAACCGGTAATTTTATCTAATTGAGGTAATTTAGGATTTAATTCCAACAAGCTATTCTATGATTTCATAATTATTAGATATCAATGATCCATGTATAATTGTCAAGACGGATATTAATTCTATGTTGGAGGTTTTTATTAATTGTTTTCTTGATTATTCACTGCTTTCTTATCAATTGTTTTCTTTGATTTTCTTGATTGCTTCCTTAGTTAATTTTAATTGTTAGTTTGAGTAGATTTAACTTCACTATAAAATTTCTCTTTAATATGTTTAATTATTTTAAGAAAAAGATAAATAACCTTTCTCTCTGTGGGTTCGACCCCTACTTGCCCTATCTGCTTTAGTTAGGATTTTGTTGGGATTTTATTTTTATGATTTGATGACGACCGATCACCATCCCCCCTCTTTTTTTTACAACTCTCTTCCCTCTTTTTTCAGGTGATTTAGCGAATTCGATCCAGGAGAGCATTGATGTGCACGTGTGGGAGGTGAGGTTGCATGGTAAGCTTGTGAGCCGTTTTTTTCTCTTTCTATAACTGTTTTCTTTTCCTTGTTAGCTACCAAACTTGATTTGCATTGCTGTGTTGCCATGTGTTGTGGAATTTTGGAGATAAGGCTCAAGGGAATGGTGAGTTGGCCAAAGCAATCCCTTCTCTAGGTAAATTTCCCTCTCTCTCCCTTCAACTGAAATTGGGAATATTTCTCTTGCACTGCAAGCTTGTTACACCGTTGTTCATTTTTTGTCTTGGCTTGATGTCTGACTTTTGCCTTTGAAGATGAATGGTTATGATGATGCTTTGACATGCTAATGGTTGCTCTGATTTGTTGCTGATATTGATGATTCTTAGTGTGCAATCGCCACTGTTTTGCTAGTTGCTTGATTGCTTAAACATGCCTCAAACTTAATTGTTTTAAGGTCGGTTCCTTACACAATTGCTTGTGTTTGCATTGGTCCTTTGATTTGAGTCTATGGAATTTGCTTATTCAACTTTGCTTCATGCTTCGCTCTGCATTTTTTGAGTCATCCATGCCATTTTCTGTTGTGATCTACTAGTTTGAATGCATTGGTCGACTGCCGAATTCTCCCTTGTGTATTCAACATGGAACTGCGCATGTTGGAATCTTAATATGTGTCATATTTAGCCTTTGTTCTGCATTGCGAAATTGTAATTGTGTGATTGCCAAATCGAGGTTGGAAGTAGGCTAATTTCTGCTTTTACTTGCATTCTCTGTTAGCTGTTCTGTATCGACCCCAAAGTTGAGCTTGAGTGCGATAAATGAGCAATGCTTTCATGTCTAATATCTCCATTCACCGCTGCCACTGTTTGTATTCCAAATGATGATGGTATCCCTTGTAACTTGTTAATCACTGTCTTGCAATTTCAATATTGTGTCGGGCTTTGATTCAAATCTTCTCTTTATTGCCATGGGGATCGAACATGAGAATCTGTAGCATTGCGATAGCTATGGGGAAGGTTTACGCGTCGCGACACGGGATCAGGAAGTGTCAAGCAAAGGCACCATAATTGCAGCTCGAGGAAGAAAAACCATCAACTTGGAAGTTTTGTAGAAATACAATCTTTTTGCATTATGTAATGACTTGAGGAAATGATATGTATTTCAATAAAAGCTTTGGATCCCTTAACTTAGCACCGGCTCCAAATGTAACATAAATTAGGTGACCCATGTGCAAATCCTAAGATGAGAATGGCCCAATGGCCCGGACCTTGAATTTTAAATGGATCCACACTCAACTACCCAAGAAGACAAGGCCCATAAGGAAAATGACCCATAAAAGAAATAAAATAAAGAAAGGAACCAGCCCAAATGAATAGAATAAAGGGGAATGGTAATTGACCAATGCAACAGAGTAAGAAATGGATATGGATATGAAGGCAAAATAAGAAGGAACAAACTTTTAAGAAATGATCAAATTAAAAAGGAAGAGAAACACTAATTAGGAATATCACTAAGAGAGCAGCTTAAAAGAGTAAGAAAATTTAAGAGACTAGTTACACTAAATTAAAAGGTCCTGCCCAGTTAAAAAAAAGAAAATGGGATAATGAATTATGAGAAGGCTCATACTAAGATTTTTTGGGTTTTTTCAAATGCAATCTAGATGACTAAAATGATTTGGCTAATAAAAAATGCAATTAAAATGACCAAAATGCCCCTGGGTGACCCTAATGCCAATTAAGAAATAAATAACCTAAATTAAAGGATACAAGACAAAAATGGGTGTCTACACTATTAATATTATATAAATTTTTATTTATTATTTATATAAAATCTATAGCGTAAATTTGTTATTTAATGATCTTTCAATTTAGTCCTCAGTTATTGTTGATTTCTACTAACATGTTTTTGCTTTTGCAAATAAGTTTCTAATTTGGTGACTAAGTTCCAATTGCATGCAATTTAAGGTTCTCTCAGTTTTAGAGTCTTTTGATTCAGGATCTTTAAGTTTTGATTTTATTCAAATTGGGTTAAAATTGGAATGATTTTAGTTTTTATGTAGGATTTAATTTTAATTAATTTAGATAATTTAAAATTTTCATTCGCATATCATATTGATTTTCTTGTTATATCAAATTAATAATAGCTTTCTGCTGTTACCGTATTAATAATCTATCTAAGCAACTACTAAATAGTAACTAATAATCAATATATATTTATAAAATAAATCGAATAATAATATCAAATAATAAATTCAAGTATTAAATATTAAAAATTATTCAATGCCAACCCAATTGATCCGAGTCTTAGACTCGAAAAACCCGAAACCCGAAATGACCTGAAGGTTCAACCCGAACCCGATTGACCCGAAACCCGAATAATTCGAGATCCGAATGACCCAAAACCCGATTGATCCGAAAAAAACTGACGACCTATTTAACCCGATCCTAGATGACCCGAAATCCACCTAACCCGCCCCAATTAACACCTCTATGCATTTTTTTTTGCCCAAAAACACCTCTATGCATAGCGTATACATGAAAACAACAATAACAAAAAAAGTCACTCTAAAAAAAAAAAAACAACAACAACAACGAGACCATTCATCTAATCACCGCTATGCTTATATTTGAAATATATACACAATTAGTTGTCAAAGAAACTAGTCTTAATTTGGTTTTGAAAGTTTATATATAATTTATTGGTTATCAGATTAGCAGTGAAAAGCAATATTTCACAATTTTACTTTTGGATATAATGCCATATATCTATGAGTCTCTAGTTCATGTAGAGGCAAAAAGGTATTTTTGTATCATAAAAGAAAGATACCGGAAAAATTAATCAGAGACAAGTCCGAAGGAATTATATGTGAAACAAGAAAATTAATTGGTAAAGAGGTTTTGACACTTTTGTTTGACAATTAAACGCTCATTTAAGACATTCATCTCATATTTTTATTCAAATACATGATTGTGGGGTGATATAATATAATCCCTCTCTTATTTCATAAAAAAACCACATTTCTCTCATTTGAAACATAAATTCTAATAAACTTTCATGTTAGAATCTGTCAGCTTCAATTCTAGCAGCTGAGATTACCCCCGGGAGCAACGCCAAGTTGGCTACAAAAGTTGTTGAATAAGTTAATCCGATTCTGAACTTTTTCAGGTTCTTTACCATCACACTCAAGATCACCATTAATGGCTCGAATAGTTGCCCCGAACCCTTGATTCATGACTCCTGCAACGTTGTTCATCCAGTACCAAACGGCAGCCTTGAAGGCTATAAGAGGATCATTGGCCACGGTTTCGGGTGCGTTTAACCCATCGAACCCAATGTCACTGCCAGCCTGCCCGTAGTTATAGTTCCATGTTAGTTGCAGAGGTCCACGCCCATAGTAACCTTTGCTTGGGTTGCATGGATACTCTGTTCTCTTCTCATCGCAGTAGTCCTTTGAGGCCCCACCATCCTCTTCAATGAAGCAAAAACCTGCGCAAAAGAAATAACAAGAATGAATTACAAAGAAATTATATTGCTTTTTTTGGTAACATTTTAAAGATAGAATTGATTTCAATCAATCAATTGGACACCCACAAGAACTTCATAATTACTCTGTTTGAAAATGTTTCAGAATGATCTTATATTATATAATGATGATTAATATGGATGATTAATGATGAGAAATCTTACTTCCGGTCTCATGGCTAACATGGGCAAAGAAAGCAGCAATCTCACGCCTGGAGTCCTCAACGGACCCAATCCTGGCGAACTGAGTGAAAGAATTGAGAGCATCGAGAAATTTTTGTCTTGAGTAAAAGTTTCTGCCGACACAAGTTCCGGCTGCCTGATTCAAGATCCCATTGAAAAATTCGGGTGTTACAATGTCAGCAATGTTAACACCATTGTTAACACAAGGACCACCTCGGCAGTTAACGCCGCAGTGATCGGCAGATGTTCCGCAAAAACCGAATCGACTGCAACATTCAGTTGGTGAACAAGAATTCCCACATTGAGCTTCCACCTTTCCAGGCACAGCTCCGGCAAGAATTCCTGCAATCATAATAGCTATAAGGGTTTTCTTCATGGTGAGGGTTGCCATTTTTACTGGGAGTTGAATTTGATGCGGGAAATTGCTGGAATGTGAGAGTTATTTATAGCTTTGGTGTGGGGAGAGGAAGAAAATCGAAATTAAAAGTGTTTTTGGGTGCCAACAGGGGAAATGGTTTGTTTTTCTAACTTCTAATGGACGTGAAGACTACGGGTCTGCGGTCTTACTTTTGACTAGTACTTATGAAAATGACAGGTCTACTCTCGACCGGAAGCCGGAGGGAAATTTCCTTTCTAATTAATTTACATACTGAAATTTCTACGATTTGAATCATTCAAATGGGTTATCCCCAGTGGCTTACAGTCATGTTAATGTCAATATCCATCCATAACTTCTATTTGTATGCAAACTTTTTTAAAAAGTCTTTTTGAAGTGAAACAAACTAAGCTTTCATTTTTCAATTTACTTGTCACAAATTGGTTAACTATCTATCTTTGACCATCATTTATTAAAAAAATTAAAAATTAAAATTTTAAGAAATATGTATTGAAAAGTTTATAACGTAAGTTTACAAATATTATTTTAAAAAATTATTTTACTTATATATTATTTTTGAAATATATGGTCAAAGTTGAAGGTTGATTGACTAAAATGTGACAAATAAATGCGAATGGAGGGAATACTTGTTAACGGTGACGTTGCGCCAAAAATCTTTTGCTAGAGTTTTCACGGAGAATTCTTTAAGACAGCATAAGGGCGTGCCAATCAATTTGCTGAAATTGACAAAGAGGTTGTAAAAACTGGATTTGATGCGCAAAACAGCAGATTAAAAGATCAGAGCGATTGTGGGGACTGGATGAAAGTCACACCGGATCATTTAAATCATTGGATCTGCAAGCGAACTACTTTCGGGCCTCTCTCTATTTGGATCAGATCTAGGAGATCTGCTTTGATTGCAATTGAATTTGAAAAGAAAATAACAAACTGATCTGTTATTTCTGAATAAAGAACACGTGTACAGTGTTTGTATGTCCGGAAACAAGATTGAAACAAGAGAAAAACACTAAAAGAGTGTTTGATTGTCCTGAGACAAGATCTAAACAAGGAAAATATGAAGAACGAGTGAAGAACTCGTGATGAACAGGGTGAAAATGGCGCAGAGCCAAAGAGAAAATAAGCAAGGAGCTTGGTTTTTTGCGCGGAGCAAGTTTGTAGCTACAGGAGCTGAATTTCGAGATGAGTGATATCTGTCTAAAACCTGAGAATGGTCTCCCTTTATATAGGGGGCGGCATGGGATTTGGCATTAATGGGCTTGCCTTGCTGAAAAAGGCAAAATCTTCATCCTATGCAGATGACAGCTTCCAGGAAGGTGCAGTGAAGCTTCCTCCTTCTTCTGATTGCTTCCAACTACTGGGGAGAAGACAAAATATGTACTAGGGCGCCACTCTGCTTGGATGGGAGATGGGTATCTGCCTCCTGGGTAATTGATGATAATTCTTCCTTCTTCCTGTCACATTGCAGCAAGCCTTCGTTGCTTCTTTTATGCTGAATTTAGCTAATTTAACTAAGTAGTGGCCAATTGACATCATGAATTGGACTTTGATCATCAAAGCCACGAAATTACTCATACTTAGTCATATTTAGCTCTTCAAATCATGAAAATAATAATTAATTAAGAAAAATGTCTTAAACCGGGGTGAGAAAGCCATATGTCCTTACTTGAAAATAATGCAAAAGTTGCAAACGATCTCGGAATTAACCAAAATTTCACCAGTAGACTTAGATTACCTCCATAAGACTATGGAAAAAATCTCAAGGGATTTCGAGCTCTCTATCATGGTGAATTTGGTTTCACTCCCAAAATGTCCTTAATTGAAAACCGGGCATAAGTTTTTACTCCGATGTCAGAATGAGGTGAAATTTTACCAAGATGATCTACATAGCTCAAGGATCATCATGGTATGCTCCTTGGTAGAAATCGCAGCCTCTAGCCTCTTCAATTGATCAATTTTACTATTTTGTCCTTAATTGAACAAAATACAAGTTGCAGTTTCGCTTCCCGGGGAGGGAACAAAGCTAGGCGATTTCTCCACTATGGTTGGTCAATTATATGGAGGAGGTGTGAGGTTGAAAATCTCATGCCTCTCTCACGTGCATAGATGTTTCTCTTGCTGGCAAACTTTAGCTTTCTGCCTCCTTCCTGCAGGAAGAGAAAAATATCTCTCTGCAGGGCAGAGGGCGGCCTATCCTCTGTATGAGAGACGACTTGGGCCTTGCTATGTATGTCCATGAGGTATTTTCATCTCATGGGCAGATGACAAGCAATTTTCCTTTTTTACTTGTTTGCCTCCCTAGCAGGCAGCAATATCAAAGGAAATTACTTCCAATTGATTTCCTCTGCCACTCACCTAGGTAGGGGCGGCACATGTGGGATTTTTAATAATAATTATTCAATAAAATAATAATTATTTATTTAATAATTAATTAATTTCAGCCATTGTAATTAATTTACAAGACTTTCCTAATTCAATTTGAATCAGGGTGGTGCAGAAACCTAGTTTCTTTAGGATTTTTGATTTAATCCTAACCACATATCTTGATTATAATTATGATAAGACCAATTTGCCCTCAATTGTAAATTGAGGTATAAACAGGTGGTTCTGCCCACACTCCCCTATGGTGGGTCTTTTTATTTTCCTTGTTGATAATTTATTTATTTTACATCTTTTTATTTGGGCTATATTTTTTCGAATTGTTTCTGTCAGTTTGTATAAAAAGATATTGTATTGGTTGTAAGTTCATCAGGTAGGAGAAACTCATAAATCGAAGGTAATAATTTACATATATAAAGCAATACACATGGCCAGTCTTTCAATCTAAAGGTGCAATACCTAAATTCTACTCCATTTCTAGGTAATTCATCAAAATAAAGCTAATATTAACCTAAGTAATTCATCAAAATAAAGTTAATATTATCCGTTGGTCGAAATGTATGTTGATTATCTAAAAAAACACAGTACGCTGCGGGCATCTTTTTATTTGAATTGCAACTATTGAGACACCAATTCAATTAAACCGAGGGCATCAATATTCTATTTCTTGTTCTGAAAACATTTTAATTGCAACGAAAGAATATAATCAAGGTAGGAGACCCCTCAAAAACCATCCAAACCTTCATTTTTTGAAACCCTTTAAATATGGAAAAGTTGCCGATGAAAACTATTTTGACAGCAAATCAAACTATTGCGCCAAAAATCTCTTGAAGAGTTTTTGCGTTAAAAACTAAATGACCGCTTGAGGGCGTGCCAGTCAATTTGCTGAAATTGGACAAAGAGGTGTAAAAAACATGAAACTGGTGCGCGGAGCAGCAGATTAAAGATCAAAGCGATTTGTGGGGACTGGATCAAAGGCACACCGAATCATTTAAATCATTGATCCCAGACGAGTTTTTCCTAGATTTGCGTTGCAGAAGTTGTTCTTATTGAAATTGAAAGAAAAATAACAAGTTGATTGTTATTTCTGAAGAGAAAAACACATGTACAGTGTTTGGATGTCCGGAGACATGATTGAAACAGAGAAAAACACTAAAAAAGTGTTGTTTTGTCCGGAGACAAGATTGAAACAAGAAAAATATTGAAGAACGAGTAAGAACTCGTGATGAACAAGAGGAAATCACAAAGATTCCTGAGAAAAAACACGGAGCTTTGAGAGAATAAGCACGGAGCTTGATTTTTTGCGCGGAGCAAGTTTGTAGCGTGTTGAAGCGTGGCTTGAAGCATTGGGGATGACCTCCTTATATAGTGAACAAAATGGGCTTGGAGATCCTCATTCCTTCGACCCAAAGTAAGTTTGCTTGGTCACTAAGTCTTCCAACTCCAGGGAGACGGCTTCCTCGAGCAAGGAGACGACTCTGATTGCAACATTGTGCACTAGAACTAAGGGTAATTTCATCTTTTTACTTAAGCTACCTGTGATTAATGTCACGGGCGGCGCACGAGGTTGGATTAGAGAAGCCATGAACATTTAATAATTGGTTTTGAGAATTTGAGTTAGTTGTGTTAAATGAGGATCAAATAAATAAAAGCAACGAATTTTGTCGAGTGCCAAATTAATTCTAGTATTTTCGAATTATGAAAAATAAATAAATATATTATTTAATGGTTTAGTGATTTTGTAAATTAATTAGGGACTATTGTTACGGATTGACAAGATTGAGGACTTGGAAGCAAGGGTTCAATTGAGAGAAGGTTAAATGAATGGGTGATCACATTAATTAGTAAAGCTTGAAGACTTGGTTGCAATTGGTTTTGTAACCAAATCTCTTCTTAGCCAGCCATTTTAATCACTTTTGCAGCAACTCTCTCTCTCTCTAAAACCTCCATTGAAGCTCCCCACCCAAGCTCTCTCTCTCTAAGTTTCCTTACTCTAATTACATTGCATGTCACATGTAATTGCTTCATAGTAAAGCACTTCCTTTAAATTTGAAGTTGAAGCTAAGATTCTACATGAAAAGGGGGCTGTAATTCATGGGTCTCAATTCATCCAAGGTTAAGTAATTCAAATTCATGAAATCCCACTTCACTTGTGCTGATTATGTGGAGTTTTAGCAACTAATAATGTAATTCTTATGCCTAGGTTCGGACTTACATATTCTTGAGCATGGAAATTTCATGGTTGAAGTTTATAGACTCTGGAAACTACCATGGTAAGTTGAATCGAGCTTATGGGTACTTAAAATGTTGATTAGAATTGAACTTGGACAAGAGTTAGATTTCCTGAACATAGGAACATTCTTCATGCATCTGTAATTCTATGGTTTGTAGGGGCAAATGAACTCTGTTTCATCTCAAATTTGGTTTTCGAGTAGATTATGTTGTCCTCTACAATTTTCCCAGAAATAGCCTTCTTCCAATTCCCCACCATTTTCACGTTATTTAGCACTGAAAATTCTGTCACTTTGGGTTGCAAGTTTTGGACAGATTTGGTTCAATTTGAATTTTCATCAGGTTGGAGACAAAATTAGGTTTCGGTCCAGTTGATGAAATTAAATTAGACATCTCAAGATTTCTAACGACATAAAATAGAGCGAATTTGGTGTTATAATAGAAGAGTTATTGACTGATCAAAATTGGGTTAGAAAACTGCAAAAATCTGGAAAATTTTGTGGGTAAGGTGACGGCAACTTTAAGGGTGTTTTTAGCTAAGTTATTCTTTGAATCTGAAAAAGTGTAAAACTAGAAATTTGTAGTATACTCAAGGAACTTTAGATCGGTATATGGCTTGCCATGAACGGAGGCCAAACGGAGGGGGAATTGCCGTCGGAAGTTTGGTCGTTGGACATTATTTAGCTATTCAATTTGTGACTATGGGCCTTAGTATTTTCTTTATAGGCTGGGTCTAATCTTCCATATAAATTTGATTCAAAATCCAAACCTAATCCAATCTAACCCGTATCCATCCCGAAACCGGGTTGGCCCAGATTCAACCCGTTGACCGATTAAATATTGACGTTGACCGTTTACCCTAGTAGGGATAAATTCACAATTATTCCCTTTTAATCGGGTAATTTGCATTCAAGCACATAGATTCTATATGTGAATATAATAAATGGCAGATGTGCCCCTGATGCATAAAATTACGATTTTGCCCTTATTATGATAAATTGCCATTTTGCCCTAGAGATCAATAGTGACCGTTAGACCTCCAGAAATAGTATTTTGAATCCAGAACGTATTCTGAACTTATCCATATACATTTAGATTCATTTTAGTCACTTTGATATTGTTATGTAATCTCAAGATTGATTTTACTTTATTTTCTATTTACAAAGAAATGGTTTTTTAATATGTTTTCGATATGTTACGATCAGACAAGTGCAACACTGATCGAGATGGTGGCCCAGTTCGAGATTTGGACTGCGTGGGGTTATACGAGTTCCCAGAACTGTGAGTGGGCTATCTTCAATGGAGAATCCATTAAGGAACTATTTTATTATTGTTTTATATAATTGTTTTATAAATGATTATATAAAACGATTTTTGGGTGCATAAGCGATCCTTGAAAATGGTTTTGAACGGTTGGTAAGCATACGGGGACTCGTGGATTGGACGCAATCCAGGGAATACGTATGGCTTGATTTGGTGGTATACTAGATAGTACTTGGAAATGTTTGGCGGACCATTGTTATTGTGTTATGGATCCACATGGTCCATCGGCTCCAGACTCGACACGCAAGCTAGCAGTTGGCGTGTGCATGGGAGAGCCAAACTGGGTGTGTTGCGGCCACCACGCGATGCCAACATCAGGCCAACCCAGACCCAGGCCAACATCAGCTCCACCAACTATTTTAAACTTTCCTAATGTTTAATGTTTTTTGCTACCATAAAGAAGTTCACTGTTTTTTGCTACCATAAATAAGTTTACTGTTTTTTGGTAGTTCCATGAATGTACCTTCCAACTCTGTACTCAGTCATGTTGGTGGAGTTGCTCAAGCTGCAGCAAAGCAAAATACATAAACGCAGCCCTCCGTTGAGCCTTCTTCCACCGAAATTCCAGGTGATGGAGTTGCTGCAACTAATGATGGAATTAGGGAAGATGGTGTTGTTATGGCTGCTGGTATTCCTAGGCAAGGTAGAGGGCCGAATTGTGGGACAGCAACACCTTCAAATCAATCAATGAGAACAAAACTCACTATTTTAGACGGAAGGTTAGTTTTAAACTTTCATTATGTTTGTCACGGGAACTGCTTTTTGCTACCTTAAAGAAGTTCATTGTTTTTGCTAGCATAAAGAAGCAAACTGTTTTTTGGTAGTTATTATGACCTTATTTGTTCCGCTGTTTGCATATTTTGCTACCATAAAGAAGCTCACTCTCTGGTTTGAATTTGCTGATCTTGCTAGTTTAAAATAAAATCTTGTTGATTGCAGTGCTTTTTCGGATCCTAAAGTTGTAACGAACATTTCATCCATACTAAAGGGTAATTATAATCATCCTTGGCCACCTTGGACTCAAGTGCCAAACGATATAAAGGACTTATTGTGGAAAAGGTTTCAAGTATAATTTAATGGTTCAAACAAGGTTTTTGCTATTACTTTTTATCTTATGACAATGCTAGTCAATATTTTCTTTTCTTCCAATTGTTTAGGATTTGTATACTTGGGAAGTCTCTGAAAATAAATTGGTTGAACACATTTGGGACCTAAAGTGTGATGAGCAGCTGCGTGATGGATTTTGTAAAGCGAGGTCCCGAGCAAGACAGCTTGCTAGGACAAAAGATTGGAATGCATTGAAGCCTTTCAACCCTAAATGGATTCCTAATCCGGTTTGGGTAAGACTGATTGAAGATGTTTGGTCCAGAGAAGAGTGGGACAAAAATTCTGAAATTGCAAGTGCTAATCGCAAATCTTCTACGAACGGGAGCATTTCAAAGCATGCTTATGGCTCTCGTTATTTTGCTGCTCATAAGGCTGCACTGGTATGTTATTTTGAACCCACCTTGTTTATATTATTTATATGTTGTATATGGATACTTAAATGGTTTCTTGATTGTTTTAATTTTAATATAGAAAGAAAAGATGCGCTGAGAACCTATACAGGCTGAGG
The DNA here is from genome assembly GCA_001974825.2 of Corchorus olitorius. Classification (NCBI taxonomy): domain Eukaryota; kingdom Viridiplantae; phylum Streptophyta; class Magnoliopsida; order Malvales; family Malvaceae; genus Corchorus; species Corchorus olitorius. Next base: position 92,472 of record AWUE01012313.1, read on the forward strand.
TTTTTCAGGAAACACATAAACGAAAAAATGGAAAATTTGTGGATTCTAAATCAAAAAGAGTATGTGTAAGTATTTCATGAATTTAATGTCGATATGAAGTATGCTTCCAGATGATTAACCATTCACTTCTTTTCAACTTATGGCAAAAAAAAAAAATATACAAGTCTTTGTTAGTGGAGAAGTATGGCGAAGATGTCAGACAGCAGCCACAATTTGATGCTGATTTCTGGAAGGAATCTATTGGAAAGGTTAACGGTGGACATTTATATGGTTTTGGAACTCTTCGAAATCCCAAGGAATTACTTGCCACGAGTTCTATCAATACAAAAGCTTCTTCAGTGAATGCATCTTCGCAGCTGCCACAGCCTTCAGAGGAATTAATGAATGAGCTTGTCAAGCAATGTTTAGCAAAACTACCTTCGGTGTTGGCTGAATTGAGGTTTACATCGATTGTTCCACCAACATCAGGTGCCATTGAGGTTCCTTCTCCAATTAATGTTGCGAATCAGAGTGCATCTACGTTGGATACTGATCAGATTCGTCTTTTTGCTTCTCTTGGGAATATCGAGAGAACATCATCATCTTCCAATCATTCAACCCAGCACCTTGATTCTGAACGTAACCATGAAAATGTTTCTAATGAAGGTGAAGGAACTCGAAGTGATGATAATGGAGATGAATGGTTTCAATAAGGTTTCAGGTATTATTTCTTTCCTTTCATCTTTTTTTTTTCTTTTGTAGATAATGATACTACAAGCATGTTGTTTTTCTTTACTAACAAGGTATTATGGTTCTAAATGATATTATTTTTGTGATGATGATGAGTCAATCTGATGCTGTATTGATGTTTATTAGCTTAGAACCGGCTTCTTGATCGACTTTGTTACCTAGTTTGTCTTGGCTGATGATTATGAAGCTTTGAAAGGTTTTGTGTTTGGTTTGAGTGGATCGTTTATTTTACTTCTTGTACTGCTGTTTATAAGCATAAAAGTGAAACTTTGAACATTTAGCCTACTGTTATTTTACTTAGAAATGCTTCTTGATTGAGTATTGAGTTTGGTTTTAGTAGTACATCTAAAATAAGGAAATTTGGAACGTTTAGCCTACTGTTATTGCTTGATTATTGGAAATGGGTCCTTTAACCTTTTCTCTTATTGGAGTTATAACGCCTTGAATATCTATTCTAAACTGGATTTATGTTATTTTGCAGCATATATGAGGCTGAGTGTGGGAGCATTAGGTAGTTGAGAACAATACCGATTTGACTTATGATCTTTTTTGGTCTAATGGAATGGTATTTAAACATCTTTTTGTTATTATTGTAGAATTTGTTCAGTATTTAAACACTTGATATGGTTTGCCTTATTTATGGTGAAGGCATGTTGCTCTCAAACACTTGCCCTTTTGACTTGCTTTATTTTGTATATATATACAATCTTCCAATTTTAGGAAATCTTATATATATTTGATATTTAGACTAATATAATGTTAATTTTATTTACATTAGAGTTTTATTGATGATAACTAAATTACATTTATAAAATATTACATTTGTAAAAAGCTGTAACTACTAAATATATAAATATTATATCAAAATGCTAGATATTATCAAATTGATATGAATGGTGCTACAGACCTGTTCGAGTACTCATTCATTAAAATGGCTACGAATGTATACCTATTAGCTACGCACAATTAACATTTGCGACGAATGTTATTTTAGGGTTTAAAAAAATGGCTACGGACATATAACTTTTTGCTACAGACATATTACCATTTTGCATCAGACATTATGTTATGGTCAAAATATAGTAGCTACGCATTTGCTACAGACATGTGAATCATTACCTACGACTAGTCAACTTATGTGTTGGTTGACTTTTGGTAATTTGCTACGAACAAAGTTGACGGATTCAAGTCATCTGTTAGCTTCTGTTTACCGTATCTGCTACGGACTCTAAAACAATTGCTAAGGGATTCTTCTGTAGCTAACTGGGGTATTCGATATAGACATATTCATTCCGTAGCAAGATTCCTATTAACGACGGGGGTATCTGTTACGGACATGGCGATGGACTTTGTCCGTAGCTGATATGTGTTAGCTACGGATTTTAGTCAATTTGCTACGGATTTTCTGCGTTGCAGAAGATCTGTTTTCTTTTAGTGGGCCAACCTGGTAAATACTCGCCAATTCCAACAGTTTTTTTTACTGTGAACCTAAGGACAAAACCCAAAACCAAAGAAAAAATGGTGTGAACAGTACTTATTAGAACTCAATGTACAAATTACACAAAAGGACAATGAATTTGAAGCAAACATGTTAAGCTTAGGGGATATTTCAGTAATCAACCGCGTGAGAAAAGACCAAAACGGGGCGATAAGGTCTCTCCACATTAAAAGTTGATGTGATCCTTTAGTAAATTATGATTAACAACCCTTATCATTGATTAATTCTTCCAACAATTCCAATTAACTAAACAATAATTTTTCATTTTTTGAAGGAATAAACAAACTTAACACTAACTTAACATAAAATGGTTGAAATAATAACTTAATCAATGATTAATTCCAATAATTTTGATTAACAACCTTGATCAATGATTAATACTTCCAACAATTCTAATTAACTGTAATTTTCATTAACACCATGATTAATATATTAATAGTTAACATTAAACAAACAAAAAAATCTAATAAAATAACAAAATATCTACATTATAGGATAATCAAGATTTCATTATTAATATTTACCTTGATTAATGACTAATTCCAATAATAATAATCAAATCACTCTTAGATTACTTCCAATAATAATTCTTATTAACTAAACAATAATTATTCATTAACACCAATAAGATGAACTTGATTAATATTAAGACTAATATTTCACAATACAAATAGATAATTAGCAAAAAAAAATCATCAATAAATAACATTAAACAAAAAAATTATTACCTTTTTTTATCAGAAAAAAAGCCAAATTTAAAGTGGGTTGTGGGCCCCACAACAAGCTTAGTCAATTGCCAATAATGCCCTCCATTAACAAAAAGATTAACCCAAAAATCGGCTATGAAACGACCTAAATACCCATGACAATTTGTTATCTTATAGCTAGACAAAATGGTAATTTCAAGTTCAACTTATATATATATACTAGTTTTATCTTTCACGTGCGTTGCACGTGCACGTGGCCCAATATGTTTCGATTGAATATTTTTATGAAATTTTGATAACTATCCTATTAACTTTTGATAACCATTCTATGAAATTTTGATAATTACCTATGAAATTGTGATAAACTCCATATGAAACTTTGATAGCCTAACTATGAAATTTTAATAAACCTTCCTATGAAATTTTGTAACCTTCTTATGATTTTTGATAATCTCCCTGTGAGATTTTGTTAATATTCTTATAATTTTTTGATACCATAGTATGAAATTTCGACAATCTCTCTATAAAATTATATATCATTATCAGGTTGAGCTCCTCTATTTAGTATTATATAAATCATTTATAATAAGCTCTTCCATTCGCATATCGTGTTTGTCCGTTCAGTCGTAAAAACTTATATAATTCATATTAAAATCCTCCTTTGATAGTATATACGTATACATATTCGAATTGAACTCCTCCACTCGGTAGTATATAGAGCACGTTATCATTCTGAGTTCCTCCAATCAACATTCCTTCACATAGCAATTATCAATTTGAGCTCCATTCATTCAACATTACTCCAAATGGTACATTATCAGTTTGAGTGCTCTCATGTTCACCAACCTTCTATGGAGTATATTGTTTATTTGAGCTCTTTCGTTCGATATTCCTCCACCGAGTACATTACCAGCTCGAGTTCTCCTATCCACCATCATTCCTAGAGCGCACTCTCCTACTCAATCCTAAAAAATTGAGCACTCCCCTTTTCGGCATTCATGGCACATCTCTAATTCATCTCATATAGCACCATATAGTTTGACAAAGGGGTGCATTATCAAATCGAGCATTCTACGACTCAAAACTCTTTACATGGAGTATACATCCAGATCGAATACCCTCACGTTCGACACTATCTAATTATGCGACTGGTAAGCTTATTTAGCTTAGATCGTCCCAACTTGCCCACCTGACGCTCAGTTTCATAGTCGTTTGTGCAATCGTTTTAGAACAGCTCTCATACCCAGGGTGCAATGTTGAGCCCATATAGAATGGCCCAAAGCCACACTGTATATATATATATATATATATATAGAGAGAGAGAGAGAGAGAGAGAGAGAACTACTCCATACATAAGGTAAAAGTTCATTATCTCCACTCTTTAGATCTTAAACTCTCTAAACACCTTAAGACCCCACTAACTTTAGTATCTCGAAACACATTAATATCCTACTAACTCCAATATCAAAGAGGATCCACTCCAGACAAAAATCTCGGGGCCCTTATCTCATGGTCCGCTCTATTATAGATCACACGAGTTTCTCTATTTGATTGATGAGGCTTTTTCTCCAAGAAGTTTCAACAGCTCACGTTTAACTGTTGTCCTTAGTGCATTTAACCTCCAATCCCATTATAATATAATAATCTCTTCTAGTTGTGGGAAAAAATATGAAATTCACAATCTTGCAACCGTATAAATTATCAAATCACACAATATAATTAATTTATTTTATGTTTCCAATAGAACAATGTTGAAAAAAGTGTTATGTAACTCAAATATCAAAGGAAGCACTAAATTTAAAGGATTACACAAGAACACAACATGATAATACAGACACCTTCACCCAAGAGCTAAATTTCTTTCCCAATTTCAAACATAGAATTCTTTTAATAAGAACAAAAGCAAACAATTATCAAAATCGTTTTAAGAAATCATCAAATATAGTATTGAAAGAAATGAAGAAAATAAGTTAAAAAGAGTGATAAAGGAAAATGAAATTCTCAAAGCATGACAAAAAGTTATCAATACCATACCTAGACGGTAGTTTTTTTTTATAACTGCCAAAATAACCGAAATTTTAAAATGGAAAAAGAAAAATTCAAACTCTTTTCATGGCCATTGTACCTTATGGACATACGTTTAAGAAAAATGATACCAAAATTACAAATGCAACAATCATATATTTTAAAAAAAAATAATGGCAATTTAGAAATATTTTTGAAAAAAGGGGTACAATTGGAAAACAAAAAGTTTCCCGTCATTCATTCTTTTATATATAGTATATAAATATAGATTTGGAGAAACAATTGATTTTGTCTCATTTCGCCCAGTAGGTCCATTAGGCCCGTTTGAATCCATGTAGCCCAAATTGCCGAGTCATATGTCTTGAAACTTAAATCTGATATTATTAGATCCAATTCGTTAATATGGAAGCCCAAAGAAGGAGTCCAAGTCCAATAAGTCTTTATGATTCAGTAATAATTCAGCAATGATGCAGCATTGTTAAATCCTATTTAAAAGAGGACTTCACAAGAGCATTTTTGGAAAAAAGTTCATAAACTTTTGATTCAGAGCTCAAAAAAAATGCAAATGAGGTATTGCTGGAAAGAAGATTCCAAGATCTACAACTTATATGTTTATCTCGCGACCTAGTTCTACCATTTTGGTGGACGATTTTACCCTTGAAATATCTGGACAGAATTGATCTTCTCTTAAACCAACTTGGAGAATGTTTGGATGAAAATTCAGATTTTAAAGATGATGTGGAGCATTTCTATTGGCCACGTTGGATCCTAATTAATGAGGATAATATAAATTTCCATTATTTTAATAATGGAATAATTACAATATTATTTAATAATGGCAATTTAGAAATATATTTGAAAAAAAGGGTACAATCGGAAAACATAAAGTTTCCCATTATTCGTACTTTTATATATAGTATATATATATATACTATATATTATTTTTAGTTACTAGGGAAATTACTAAAAAACCAAATTGAGGATTAATGTGGTGCCACCTTTTGCCTTTTTTTGGTCTTTTCTCACTTTTTGGATGACTAAAAAGCCCCTCTATGAGTTTCCCCTTTCCTTTTCCTACTACCCTTTTTTGTAATTACTCATTTCACTTCCTTAATTGCTTTTAATTAATGTTTCTCACCCCTTCTTTTCTTTTTTCCTCTCACCAACTGTACCTAGTGTAATTACTAAAAGGTCACATTGAGGATTAATGTGGTGCCACCTTTTGGCTTTTTTTGGTCTTTTCTCACTTTTCGGATGACTAAAAAGCCCTCTATGAGTTTCCCCCCTTCCTTTTCCTGCTACCATTTTTTGTAATTACCCATTTCCCTTAATTGTTTTTAATTAATGTTTAAGGCTTTTAATTAATTGCTTCTAAATCATAAACCCTTAATTACTTTTAATTAATGTTTCTCCCGTTGTTTTCTTTTTTCCTCTCACCAACTCAGTTGCTGCTTCCTTTCAACTCCTCGATGCTGATCAATCTTCAGGTTTGCCAAAAATCAATTTTTTGATCACTCCCCTCTATTTTCACCTTCATATCTCTTTCCTCTTTCCTCTCCTTCTCCATCCCTTCACCATAGACCGTTCAATATTTTTCCCCTTCTGAATTAAAACCACCATTTGTTCAATGTGTCTATTATTTTTAAATTAACAGCATATTTTATTACCTCTTTCCACTTCCTATTACTTACAAATAAAAGTATGTTCTTTGACCTTCTTAATTTTGCATGTCTAAAAAGTTAGCTTACAAAAATTTATGCCAATAGCAAGAGACAACATTAAAAGTAATACATTTAAATTGCATTTTTACTGCAACGTTATATAATTCAATCAATTAATCAAGCACCACTCTAGAACAAAAAATGTTCGTGGCCCTTATATAATCGATTATATTAATATCCTTACTCAATCAGTTAATCAAGCACCACTCTAAAATAAAGAATGCCCGTAACGCCAGCGTGGGCTGATATAACTTGTAGATATATATACTCAGTGGCGGAGGGAGAGGGGGGGGGGGGGGGCCAGGCAGGGGGCCATATGGCCCCGTCCCCTCATGAGAGCTACATAGTTGGATGTTTGTTTAAACGAAAATAGATGGCAAAATTTCACTTTGGGCCCCCATAAT